>ML807251.1:130432-147704 GCA_009831015.1 Picea engelmannii
AGATAGGGAGAGCTATATAAAGAAGTCTAGGCAATGTAATGAAACATAGTGAAGAATATTGTGATTGTACAAGCAAGGATTGCTTGAGGAGTTTTATCCTTCCATAAGGATTAATATATGGTGTTACCCTACCTTAAGGGTTTGGTAATAATAAAGTGTGGTTTTTTTTATCTTGCTTTGTGGATCTATTGTGTATTCAGTATTTGTGGTGATTATATTTGTAGATCTATTCTGGTTCTTAACCAGAATAGATCTACAGACAGCCTCACAAACAACCTCACAAACGACCTCAATGATAGTTTTCATAGTATTCGAGATTCATTGAATAACATGCAGGAGAAATTTCTTATGGAGGGCCTTAGGGATGAATATAATCAAGAAATATATGCTTGGTATGATTTTGAGGATGATTGTGATGATTGGTATATGGATAGTTGTCATTTCTAGGATGACAACCACTTCCATATTTTATTTGATGACTCCACTTCACCTTCTGTAGAGAAAATCAATGTCCCACATCAGGAGCTAGTTACCAGCATTTAGTCTACATATTCTATAGTGGTATTATTCCTTCCAGATTCTGCTACGACCATTTTCCACTATGTGGATTGATCTTCTTATTTGGATCCACATGATAGGTGTCAGTCTTTGGAGCATCATTTGGAGTTGGTTATTGGGTTCCAAAATCTTCCACGGGGATTTAACATGAGCACTTGGACATGGGACCCGGGCTTACAATGGTGGCTGGACTACTTCAGCATGGTGGATTTCCTTTCTACATGGGACCTTGGTTCTTCAGTCTTCTTCAACATTATGGTCCACAATTATCCATGGGACCCTAGTATATGGTTGTACATCAAGCGTTGAGGACAACGCTTTCATAAGGGGGATGGAATGTAAGGTAGCTAGAGAGGTAGTGGGGGGGGTGGCCAGAGGGCCCATAGTGATAATAGTGGAGTTCATTCAATGTAAGGTGGACTAGGTCCACTATATTATTAAATAAGACCCACTATGGTAGTTAGATATAATAAATGGGTAATTAGATATAATAAATGTAAGAGGACTTCTTAGAAGGTTCTACTTCTAGAAGATTCCTCCTCTAGAATGTTCTTAGGTGATGGTAGCACTATATAAAGGGATTCAAGCAATGTAATGAAACATGAAGAGAATTATTGTGTTTGGATCAGTAGCTCAATAGGAGGAAGCCCCCTCGAAGAGGCAAGTGAACATGAGAGGATCCCTTCCATAATAGGATCCATTGTACGGTGTTGCCCTACCTCAAGGGTTTGGTAATAATAAAGTTGTGTTTTTCTATATTGTTCTTCTATATCAGTTGTGGTGCTTTTGTATTCAGTATTTGGTTCTTAACAAATACACATAAATTTGAATTTTTTTCCTAATTAAATTCCTATAGCTTATCAGTTACAAAATGTACACAAATTTAACCATTGCAGGAACCAATTAATTAAATGCATCTACATCATTCTAAATGATCATAAATGTTGCATCCTCATTGAGACAAACTGCACGCACAATAGACATTGTACTACACAAGATAACTATCCACAATGCGCACACAACATGCTTTGTACTACACACGACAACTATTCACAACACGTGCGACTATTTGAGCATTATGCCAGAATCTCGTTACCATCACTATTAAAGTCAATTAACATATACATTTAAACACCAAATTACGAACACCATGAAAATCATTTCACCACAACAACATATAATTCATTCTCATGCACATAGTAAAATGCACAACAGTTAAACTCATAAATTAATAGAGGAAAATAGATAAACACTTGTCTTTTTTTTTAAATAGTTGTGCAATCAGTTGCTTGGGGAGGACGTTCCAAACCAACCATAGACTTGTTGTTCCAAATCTCAACAACAAGTCACCCCTGAGTTGGGGCTAAGAATCCACAAGAAAATGGTCTCTCATAGTCCACTCACAACTCAATATCCCACAACCCAATGGTATTCTCCTACAACTATACCGAATTTCCTCCAACTCTCTTCC
Source organism: Picea engelmannii (assembly GCA_009831015.1). Taxonomy (NCBI): domain Eukaryota; kingdom Viridiplantae; phylum Streptophyta; class Pinopsida; order Pinales; family Pinaceae; genus Picea; species Picea engelmannii. The sequence goes on from ML807251.1 coordinate 132,462, forward strand.
TCTTGACCTTCCCAATCCAAGAAATGTACCCATTCATTTCTCTCAGTTCATTGGGTGTCCCATTTGTTTATCAAGGTATCTCTGGCACAGGGAACTAAGAATCTCTATATTGGGAACTCAAGAGAGTTCAATGCTAGGAAAACTACCAACCACAACAAAAACACTTGTTGTTACAGTGCAAATCACACAAGAGTTCACTCTTTAGTCCTGACAACCTGAATCTTCTATATTCAGCTCCAAAGTGCTCCAAAATGCTCCAACATGCTCCAACATGCTCTAGAATTAGCCCAACCTTCTTGCTCTATCTCCAATGCTCTTTCTCCCTACTCCTTGCTTGTTGCTCATGTAAAACTCAATGTGTAAAAACTACTACCCATACAAATTTCCTTTATTTTCCAAAAACAATTCAATGCTCACTCTGCCCAATGTTGATTGTACTTCATCCCCGTGCTCTCCATAACTATGAGATGTGATTCTCACACCCATCCTCTTACATGAGTTAATGATTGGACTCTCATACACTCAAATAGAAATTAGAAGTTATCCCCAATGGTAATAAAATTAAGGAAAATGGTTGAATTATTATTCATAATTAGTTTTCCCTTTGGGACCCTCTTAGCACTCTCTTCTCTTGTGGAAAACTCATCCCCCATCTTTGTCCATATCCCCTAGCAACTAGTATCATATTTTATTTATTTAAAAACATAAAATACATTCACATATTACATCGTTTGGCCATAGCCACATTCATATCTACATTATGCATAAATTAAAGTGGGGATGTTACATTCCCCCTCCCCTACAATTGTGCACCGTCCTCAGTGCACAACACCGTGCCGAATGCATATACACAATTTACATCACATTACAATATTCAAAAAAAGAAAAAAAACTTTTTTTACCTTCCAACAATAGTCACAACCAAAATCTCATATTTCTCTCGACCTATTGACCTAAGGAATGTGCCCCCTTCACTTCTCTCAGTCCATCGGGTTGCACCATTTTTTGATCAGGGATGTCAGTGCAGGTGACCAGAAATCTGAGATGTGTTTTTGGAACTCTAGCTGTCCAAAAATGGGGTCTTGCATTTTCAATTTATGTTTTTTTCAAAATTGACAAAAATTTGGTGGCATTCCTATCACATAGTTTCTTCATGTACCCATTTTTCATCTTCAAGACTGTAACAGGTCCATTGAACCTTTACCATCCTTATGGCTTTGTTCCCGAGCACTTTGAATTTCCGGTCCAGGATACGTACTGGTTCCACTGGAAAATCCCCTTCATTTTGCACCTAGATTATAGTCCAATCAATTATGTGGCTAGAGTCAGGAACATATTTATTTAATAATGACACATGAAATACATTATGCACTCTCATGGATGCAAACAACGCTAGCATGTATACAATTGGCCCTATCTTCTCTAAGATTTCAAAAGGCCCACAATATCTTCCTTCTAACTTTGGGAATCAACCCAATATTAGCGAACTTATTTTTTCTTTCACTTTTAGAAAAACATGTTCGCCAATTTTAAATATCTAAAAAAAATGTTCTTATCTGTATACTTTTCTTCCTATCCTAGGAAACCTTTAAATTCTTCATGATCTTTTTCATTTGCTCTTCCATTTTTCTCAACAAATATGGCCCAACGATAACTTTGTTTGTTGGGTTATCTTAACTCACTGGTGTATTATACTTTCTGCTATACAATGCTTCAAATAGGCTCATTTTTAATGACTCATGATACTCATTATTGTAAGCAAAATTTACTAAGTGGATATAATGTTCCCACTTTGATAGTTGGTCCATCACATACATTTTGAGGATGTCTTCAATGATTATGTTAGTCCTCTCTATTTTCCCATCTGACTTTGGGTGATACATTGTACTGAGATTTAAGTTTGTCCCAAAACCTTTGAACAAACCTTTCCAAAAATTAGATGTGAATTTTGAATCTCTATCTGAAACAATTGTCATGGACACCCCATGTAGCATGTCAACCTCTTTCATGTAAATCTACCCAATGTTTGTTGCCTTGTGTGTTGTATTCACAGAAATACAATGTGCTTCCTTGGTTAATTTATCTACCACCACCATGATAGAATCATGTTGCTTCACTGTTCTAGGAAGCTTTGTAATAAAATCAATTGTAACCACTGCCCATTTCTACTCAGGAATGAACAATTGTTGTAGAATCTCTATTGGATGTCTATGTTTTGTTTTCACCTTTTGGAATTCTAGACACCTAGCAATACAATTCACCACTTCTTTCTTCATTCATGGCAAAAAGTATTGACTTCTTACAACTGCAATTGTCTTTTGATATCCTGGTTGCCCAACATATGACACATTATGCATTTCCATCAACACTATATTTTTCAGCTCTCTGGAATTTGACACATATATTTTTCCTTTGTACATGAGGATTCCATCCTCTTTCAACTCATAATAATTAATTTTATGTTATAAATTGCCTTGTTGTAATGTCTCTTTTATTTTTAGATATTGTTGATCTGAATTTGCTGCTTTGAGAATTTTATCTTTTAAATATGTCGTATACATGTTGAGGGCTAAAATATGCATTTCATGAGCTCTTCTGCTGAGTACATCGACCACCCGATTTTCCTTTCATTTTATATTCTTAATTTCAAAGTCATATTCGCTCAGGAATTCCAACCATCTAGTTTGTCTGACATTTAATGTTGGTTGTTCAAAAAAATGCTTCAGACCACAGTGGTCTGTCCTTATCTCAAATCTTTGACCCATGAGGTAATGCCTCCACATTTTTAATGCATGTACCATGACTGCCAATTCCAAGTCATGTGTATCATAATTCTTTTCATGTTCTTTTATTTTTATAAACTCATAACACGCCGCATGATCTTTTTGATTGAGGACTCCCCTGATCTGATCCTTGCATGCATCCGTGCACACTACAAAATATTCATCTGGATCAACAATCTTTAATATGGGTGCACTTTTCAATATGTCTTTTAGTTCCTGAAATATTTCTTCACACTTGGAAGTCCATTCAAATTTCACTCATTTCTTTGCAAAGAAGTGATTGGGCTTGCAATATTTGAAAACCCTTTTATGAATCTTTGGTAATAACCTGCAAGACTCATAAATGATCTGACCTCTGTCACATTTATTGACATTGGCCACCCTCTAATGGCCTCTATCATCTCGGGATCAACTGCTATCCATTCTACTGATATAATATGCTTCAAGTCGTGAATCTTCTTTTGATAAAATATGCACTTACTTAGTTTGACATACAACTTATGCTCTCTAAAAACTTGCAACACCATTCTTAAATGTTTCTCATTTTCTTCTTTCATCCTTGAATAAACGAGTATATCATCTAAGAAAACAATCAAAAACTTTTTCAGGTATTCCCTGAACACTCCATTCATCAGGCCCATATCTCGTTCAGAATGTTGTCTTGCTGATATCCTTTTCCTTTATCCTCACTTGATGATAATCTGATCTCAAGTCAATATGGAAAATATTCTTGTATCTTTCAACTGATCAAATAAATCATCAATCATTGACAAAGAATATTTGTTATTTATTGTGACCTTATTCAACTATCGGAAATCAATACACAACCTTAAGGTTCCATATTCCTTCTTCACAAACATAAATGAGGTTCCTCAAGGTGACACACTTGGACGTATATACCCCTTCCTCAAAATCTCTTCAAGTTGCATCTACAACTCTTTCAATTCTGGTGTGCCCATTCTGCAAGGTGTCTTGGAAAATGAGACAACTCCTGGCACCAAATCAACAGAGAAGTCAATGACTCTCTTTGGTGGAAATCCTAGGATTTTCTCTAAAACATCTTCAAAATTCTTCAAGATTGGATGGTCTTCAATACTTGTCACTTTATCTCTAGCTACCTCTTCCATATGGGCTACAAAAATATGACATCCTTTCCTGAAACTCTTTTTCAACTGCATGGATGAAATCTCTCTAACAACTACAACTCTTGGAATGCCTTGAATTTTTCCTTGCTATCATTTCTCATGAAGACATGTTATGATATTTTTATAACAGTCTAGGACAACATGGTGTTTTTCTAACCAGTCCATGCCAATTAGATAGTCATATGAACCCAATGGTATGATGTTCACATCTACCTTTGTATTGATTCCATTCATGCCTATTTAACAATCTTTAACCAACTCATTAATATTTCTCTTAGCCCCCGTGGCTAATTGAACTAACTAATATTTCTTATTCTTACTCCTTTGTAAGTGAAATATTTCAACAATGTTAGAGTTTATATAACTATGGCTAGCTCCAGAATCAATTAAAATTGCTATGGGCTGGTTATCGATCTCACCTTGCGCTTCAATCATGGGGGACTGATATTCTGCTTGCTTGTGGTCCAAGGCTGCATAAATCCTTGGCATGATGGCCATGTCTTCTATTTTTTCATCCTCCTGAATGTTGTGAACAATTCTCATTCTTTTTCCTTTGTGAGAGAAGTCCCTATACAAGTGATTTCCATCATATCTCCAACATTGTAAAAGTTGTTTCCTTGTCCTTTTCCCAAACAAATCTACTACTTTCTGCTCATTTTGGGTTGACTATCCTTGTTGATTTGATTGGGAATTGTTTTTGAAAAAGGGTGGCTTAAAACCTTTCTGCCTTTGATCCCTCTTTCCTTTCATCTTATCGTTCCATATTTTTGGAAGACTGACCTCCCTCTGCTTTGCTCATAAATATGATTTGTTTTCCTTATGGCCTCCTCCAAAGTTCTAGGGTTATCATATTGTATGTTGTCACTGTAGAAGGAGGGTAACCCACTTAGAAACCTTTTTATTTTGACTTTCTCATCATTTATGAACTCCACATACTTCAACAACTCAAAGAACCTCTTCTCATACCTATCTATTGTCATGCTTCCCAGCTTGAGTTCAAAGAAATCTTTCATCTTCCTTTCATAGTAATTCTTAGATATATAATTCTCTTGGAAATATCCTTTGAACTGCCTCCATGAGACCTTCCTCTCATCAAAGTGTTTTTCTTGCTTGAGTTGATCCCACCACATGGCTTCCTTTCCTTGCAATTGGTAGGTTGCAATTCGTGTTTCTACCCTGGAGGGATAATTATGTAGCTGGAAATATTTCTTCATTTCTAACAACCATGCCTCAACCTATTATCCCTTCTTATGCTCACCATTGAAAGTTGGTGGCTTGATCTTCTTGAGTTCACCTTTTAAGATGTCTCCCTCGGGCCTTCTACTCTATCTCTTGATAGGAGACACACTTGAGCTACTCCCTAGCCCTGAACTTGCGCGAGCTCTCCTAGTGGATTTCCCTAGGGAATGATGGCGCCTTCTTATACTCCTTTACTGCTTGTTATTCCCATGCTCATCTCTTCTTCTATGGGATCCGGATGTTGTCACTTGTCTATCATTAGTTGTTGGAGTCTTTATTGTCTTGCCTCTGTAACATATTCAAAATCTGAAGTATCTCTTCTTGAGATTTCATAATATTTTCATTATGAACTCTATATCTCTACACTTCTCTCTACAGTCTTCTCATATTTACAGGCTCCCGCCTTCCTCTTCTTCTGTTAGACTCTGTCTCAACATTTCCCATGCTAACAAGTAGCCCTTATGAAGTCCTCTTCATGAATGTAGGACCCTTGGGCATATTCCATGGCTGTAATTATCATACAGGAACCAAACAACCTTCCTGTACCTCTAAATTCTGCAAGAAAATGTGCATGCAAACAATTTTCTATTAGACAAAATATATACATGGTTTTGGAAAGAATGCATAGATTCTTCTTCTCTTTAATGCTACTAGTCATATTTTTTTGTGTTGGATGTAACTTAAATTGTCCATATCAATTTTATGGGTTGATACATGGATCCCCCTATCCAATATATTTCCAATGACTACTTTCTTGTGCAATTCTGAGCTTTGAGTAGAAAGCTATAGTCATATGAATATTGCTAATTTACCCCTTTTTACACACTTTTCAGTTTGGTGCAATTAATCCCAGACACCAACTTATGTCACTCGTAGAAGTAAATATGTCCCAAACTAGAGAATATTTTGTATGAGACATAGATAAAAATGATGACAGGAAATTCATAACAACTCTCATATTGTCAATCTGATACTCCTGTAAAAAACTGCAACAATATGGAAATTGAAACTTTCTCCTTTTTCATCCCTTTTTCCGGAATTTGAATTTTTAACCAAACGGGTTATCTTCCAAACTGCACTTTTGGAAAAAAATCACTAAATCAAAGTTGTCTGGCTTGACAAGTATACAAAATGTTGAGTAAATAAGTTTTCCAGATTTGCCATTTGGGGATCCGTTTCCTTCGAAAATCCTAAAATCCCCCAAAAGTGGCCCAGAATAGTGGATTTTTCCTTGTTCAGCATCCCCATTCCACACCCCTTGGAATTCATCCAATTTCTTCACACAATATTTTCATGTCTCCATTTTTTACACTCTATACAAGTTTCAACAATAACTCTACTCCTGCCATTGAGTTTGACAATTATATTTAAAAAAAACATGTAATTTTCATTTTCTGGAAAATCAGAGCATAATTGGCCAATGGCCTTCTCTAGAATTTTCTGTAGACCTTGATACTGCAGACAAAAAACCAAAAGTTTCATCTCAATCTGACTTAATTTTCTCCATTTATTTCCAAAATATGTTTTTTTGACACTATAGGACAATTTTTCCTATTCGTAATCCTTCTTTTCTTCATCCTTTTTAAATCCTGCGTGTGCATAAATTCTGAATTATGCACCAATATTCAGTACATGTCAGATCCACAATGTGCAGAGATAATATTTATACGCCTCGCACACCAATATTCAGTGCACACAACTTCTATACCACGCACCAATATTCAATGCGTGCGATTTTCTATACCGCACATGAACATCCAATGCACACAACTTTTATACCACATACTAATATTCAGTGCGCATCACACACCCATATTCAGTGCACATGAATTTTTATACAATGCACCAATACCCAGTGCGTGCAACTTTTTATATCATGCACCAATATTCAGTTTGCACGCGTTTTTATACTGCACACCAATATTCAGTGCACACAACTTTTATACCGTGCACCAATATTCATTTCGCGTGAATTTTTATACCACGCACCAAAATTCAATGCACACAAAATTTTATACCGCGTACCAATATTTAGTGCACATCGCGCACCAATATTCAATGCACACAACTTTTTATACCACAGACCAATATCCAATGCACACAACTTTTTATATCGCGCACCAACATCCAGTGCACAATTTTTTTTTTATATCGTGCACCAACATCCAGTGCGCGCAATACCAATTATGCACTATGCATCACAAATATTTAGCACACGCAAGCCCTTTCTTCGCTTAGCTGATATTCCTTATTTTTCGACTCATGACCATCGTGAAAATGTCTGACTCACCTTTTTCCCCAATTTGACATAGCTCAAACACTAAAATGATGAATTTAGCAACTTCATGTTGATCTATGACCCATATAAGTCTAGTGTTGAACTAAAAACTATGATACCATTCTGTAACATCCCCCAGCTTAACCGAGGAATATTACTTGCGAAAAATACACATAAATTTGAAAATTTTCTTCTAACTAAATTTCTATAGCTTACCAGCTACACAATGTACACAAATTTAACCGTTGCAGGCACCAATTAATTAAATGCATCTACATCATTCTAAATTATCAAGACCATTGTGTTATCATTGAGACAAATTGTGCGCACAACAACATTTGTATTGTGTGTGACACCTATTCACAACACCCTTGCAACAAACTTTGTACTATGCATGGAAACTATACACAGCGCGCACGACAATTCAAGCACTACGCCATAATCCCATTACCATCACTATTAAAGTCAATTAACATATACATTTAAGCACCAATTTATGAACAACATGAAAATCAAGTTCATGCAGTTGTCCATGCTAGTTAAAAACGTAAATTCAACTAATAATTTCACCACAACAACATATAATTCATTCTCATGCACAGAGTAAAATGCACAACAATTAAACTCATAATTAACACAGGAAAACAGATAAACACTTATCTTTTTTATTAAATAGTTGTGCAACCAGCTGCTTGGGGAGTATGTTCCACCCAACCATAGAATTGTTGTTCCAAATTTCAACAAGAAGTCGCCCCCGAGTTGGGGATAGGAATCCACGAGAAAATGGTGCCTCTCACATTCCACTCATAGCTCAATATCCCACAACCCACTGGTATACTCCTACAACTATCCCAAATTTCCTCCAACACTCTTCCTTTTGAGGTTCCCAACCCAAGGAATGCACCCCTTCATTTCTCTCAGTGCATTGGACGCCCCATTCATTTATCAGGGTCTCTCTGGCACAGTGTTGATGGGTACAAAATATCCCTTTATCAACAGCAAGGGTTACCCCTAGTAAGAAGTCCCAATAATACCTCACACTATTTGTAATAGGGAACCCATTCGGAGTTTGGCCTGGTATCCATTTATGGTTTCCGTTTTACTAGTTGTGGCCCAGTCCATCTATGAAGGTGAATGATGGATGGTTATGAAAACGAAAGATGTAGATGAAGATTATGTAAATGTGTAAAAAAAATCTAATCTACTTCTAATCTATTCTATCCTAGATAGGAGTGAATCATCGAAAGTGAATGATATGCAATGAAATTAAACTCTGCTTAAGACCCCACTTAGATAGTAGTCGTGAAGGTGCAAAGTTAGAAACACATGTATACACATACATAACCAAAAAAGTCTAAATCATATCTATGCATACATCAACAAGTCATATTCTCAAGAAATATAATATAAGAAAGAATAACAATACTACGAGAGAATCATAGATTACATCAGAAAAGTCTATTAGAAAAGGTGTCCTTACAGCCCATGCGAACAACATACATTCCGCTTGAAATAGTTCACAGTAAAAAAACAACACATCCAAGTTTTTCTCTCTATCAAAAGTTGTCTCCGAGGGCTTCTCAATATTAACATTTTCTGCAATAGTACATCAAAGCTCCAAGGAATGACTTCTCAATTTTAGTTAACATTGTATTCCCAAAATACTTCAGACATGTACAATGCTTGAAGAGCCAAAAAACCCTTACTTTGGATACAGTTCTAGTATTTATTGAAGTTCAATACAACTCTTGACCTTCCATATTCCTCTATGACCTTTCATTTACCAACATGTTTCCTTATCTTCTTTGTGATGATGAGGGAACAAAGATATCAATTACACTTCAAATTTGTCTTCTAGCGTTGATGGGCCGTAATGGATTTCGTCTATAGTTCGCCTCTTTCACTATAATGATTGGTTTGGACATTGGAGCATCATCGTTATCCAAGTTTGACAATCGATCATCATAGGGTTCATACCTCCTCTTCATCCATTTAAATTAGATTCCTTTTGCTACTCCTCTACTATTGCAACAACAATTGTTACTGTTGCTTTGTTGTCCTTGGTTGTATATCACATTGCAAAGACGCTGAGTATGATCTCCCCTCAACATTGGTTACCTGGAACCATTTAAAATGCAATGGATGAGTGACCACATAATATCCTCAAAATACATTATTAACACTACACATTTGAAACCATAGAACTAAAAAATTAACTAAGTGAGAGTTCATATGTGCTTCCACGAGTCCGGTTCTTGGTCCCTTTGCCTTTGATTGAGGTTTTGTGTTCTTCAGGGATGTTAACAAGGTGTCAAATATTAATCCCAAAACATGTATACAATATGTGATGAATTTCTCAAATGATATAACTAGGAAGTTGTATATCTCGAAATGACCTTTCCAACGGTATAAATAAAACACAAAACATACACCCGAGTCAAAATTTATAACCAAATTACGAAATACAATTTTGTATGGTTTTGTCCCTTTTTTGGAGGAGTTAATGGGAACTCCTCCAAATTGTTCCAAATGAGTTAATGTGAACTCTTACTAATTTTTTTGGAGGAGTTAATGGGAGCTCCTCCGATGGTTTTAGAGGATTTTTCAACAACTTTCAGAGGAATTTGTGGGAACTTATTCGATGTAAATCAAAGGACTTTTCAACAACTTTCAGAGGAGTTCGTGGGAACTCCTTTGATGTAAATCGAAGGAATTTTCAACAACTTTCAGATAAGTTTTACGATATGGTTTGGTATAAATCAGGCATGTTCCCATAATCTCCTCTGATATGAAGGAAAAGAGTTCAAAGTAATTTCTAAGTGTCCTTTTATCGACAAGAAACACCAAGAGCGTGAGTTCGAAAGACTATAACTTTATCATATGATGTCCAATTGAGGTGTCATTTTTTGTAAAGTGAAAATCATAGAGAGATGCTTCTATCAAGATAAATGAACATGTTATTCATGTTGGAGTTACTTCACACACACCTAGGGTTTATTTTTCCTATGTTTATTAGTCATTATTCAGTCTCCTATATGTTAGGAATAATATTCCTCTAGGGAGAATATTCTCTTTAGTTTGATCAGTTGAGTGGAGTCTAGATGCTACATTGAGATTATCACCATGCAACATTGGGATCATCACCAGCTAATGTGCATTGTCCTTGGTATCATCACTAGACTAATGCATTACCCATGATTCCTTGATCTTCTCCTCACTTCACTCAGTTTCAGTTAGTTAACGGAAGACTGATAGACTAGTTAACTCAACTAGGTGGCAGTTTAGTCCCATAACTTCCCGAGAGACTAGAATAAGTGGAAGTTTACTCTCGACTGCTGGCTTGTGTCCAGATCACTCTATACCACCACTATGGCACATTGGCTTCTCCTCCAGTGTGCATTGGTTGAGTTATATAGAGTATTTCATGTGTAAATTATCAATTATTCATTTGGTTAATGAGAATTCTTCCATTCTTTCTCTCCTGCTTATCTTTTATTTTATTTTCTCTACAACTGTGTATGTAAATTCACAACTGTATCTATTATGTGCAGTTTCAACACATTTACATGGTATCAGAGTCAATGGAATGCTAGGAAAAAGAAACACCAAATTATTTTTTGCAGGTACCGAAGATTGAAGACAGTGGAAAAATGGAATTCCCAAAATAATTCATTCTTACAACTTAAAACTTCTTTGCATGGAAGGAGAATATTATCATGCATATTAAAAGCAAAGGATTGTATAGGTTAACCATGAACACAGAGACAAAACCAACATCAGCCATAGAAAAATCCAAGTATCTAAATTGACTAGATGAAGCATTCATAACAATTTGCAGTTTCATTTCTCCTGATCTCCTTTTTCACATATCTTCATGTAAAACCTCCAATGAATCCTGGACCACCATGGAAGGGATCTTTGGCAAATAGGATGATATGAGGGGTCACATGCTCAAGGTGGAATTGCTCACATTGGACCCAAAAAGCTTCGACAATGTCCAAGATTTCTTTACAAAATATAAGGATTTAATGTCACAACTTAAGGCTTGCGGGGTTGATAAATATAAGGAGGAGAAACAAATGGTTCCCACCATTCTCTCCAAACTTGGTCCTGCATTCTCAGTGTTTGTATCCACATTCCATTCAGTCAAATTTGCCTCTGGAGCCACTTGGAAGATGCCTTCTCTTGAGGAATTTATCGAATCCTTGACACAAGAGCAGACCAAGCTCATCAACATGGGAAAAATAAAAGGCCCAAAGGCGCATGCACTTACTATGAAAGATGGAAATGATCATTAATATTAGATATCTAAATATAAATACAAAAGGAAATCTCATGCAAATCTGAAGAAGGAAGGGTACTCAAAACCCTTCAATGATGCCTTCGGATCCAAAGGTGGAAAGGGAAGAAAAGGGGAGAAATGCACATACTTCCATAAAGGATTCCATCCATAATCTGCATGCATGCAGAAATAGATAAATCTAATGACTCAAATACTTCAAGAAAACAACCTTGGAGATTGCATCCCTGAGGGTGTCAAGAAGAAGAAGCCATAAAATCAAAATCCCAAGAAAAACAATTCTAGCCATGCCTTGATTGCCATCAACTCCTCTCCCGATGCTTGGATCATAGATTCAGTAGAATCACACCACATGGTTGCCACAAAAGAGGTCTATTCTTCATTGGATGCATGCAAAGGTCCTCATATTATGATGGGGGACAACTCTCCAATCGACATCACCAACAAAGGAAGGATTGAACTCACAAACAAAAGCTTTGAGAATGTGTTGCACGTTCCCAAACTTTCCGTCAATCTTCTCTCCATGTATCATATGACAAATTTTAGCACCGAAAAGAAAGACATATTCACACCTGAGGCAGTGGATATCTATGACATGCAAACCAATTCCATGGTTTCTACTGGTGGGGTAAATAATCAATCTAGGCTTTACACATTTTCTGAATTTATTAAACCAGATTCTTCTTTATTGTTTACCCATGTTGATGAAATAAGTAGGATATGGCACGGAAGGTTCGAGAATTTAAATTTCAGATATATAAAACAAATTAGCAAGCAAGGACTGGTTGATGGTCTACCACACATCCATTTCTCCAAAGGAATCTGTGAGGGATGTGTTCTTGGAAAACACCCTCAAGAGAAATTTGACAAAGGAAAGACTCACAGAGATTCCTATCCTTTAGATCTGATCCATAGTGACCTTATGGGCCCTTTTCTTCATCCATCAATCGACAAATCAAGGTACGTGCACATTTTTGTTGAATATTTCTCACGCTTCACATGGATTTTCTTTCTTAGGAAAAAATCAGAGGTATTTCAACACCTTAAAGATTTCAAAGACCTGGTTGAGACAAAATCATGAAAGAAAATCAAAATCCTACAAATTAATAATGGGGGAGAGTATGTCAACCATGAGATCCATAATATTTGTCATGAGGCAAGGATTCAGTTGCAGCATGTAGTTCCCTATTCTCCACAACAAAACATTGTTTCTCAACAGAAAAATAGATCTCTAAAAGAGATGCCATCTTGAATGCTACATGCAAATTCACTTCCACACAGATTATGGGCCGAAACACTTAATTGTGTAACCTACATCCAAAAAATATCTCCCCGTAGAGATGTCAAGGATAATACCCCCTACGAGACTAGGAGCAGCCTCAAACCGAAAGTGACCCACTTTCGTATTTTTGGTTCACGTGCATGGGCCCAGATTCTCTCTGAAAAGAGGAAGGCACTTGATCCACAGAGCAACGAGTGTATCTTTGTTGGATACCCTAATGGTGTGAAGGGATACAGACTTATTGATCTTTCCTTGGACTGACTCATCATTGAGAGAAGTGTCCAATTCGAGGAAAGTGTCTCGCATGTACCTCAACAGCTGCATGCAGACACCTTTGTTCTTCAACATGTCAGATATGATGAGCATGCACATGCCAACTCTTCTTCAGATGAGAGTTCTAATTCAGAGGATTCAGATGATCTAGATATAGATTCAATACAGTTAGATGTAGATTTAGTGCATGGAGATGAAGATGTAGTGCCAGAGTCAAGGTCCAAGTGGGCTCAGACTATTATTCAGGATGCAGGGGATATTGTTTGGTATCCAGCTGATACTAGGTGGACTCGATCTGATTTCTAGGAGCCTCCTCTTACACTCACTGCCACTGAATCATTGCCTCCTAGGCATATATTATTGGTTCAGTATTTAGATCCACAGTCTTATGGTGAGGCTGCTGGAAATCCCTTTTGGGAATCTTCCATGCAGGAGAAGTACAAATCCCTCCTCGAGAACCATACTTGGGATCTGGTTCCCCTTCCTTTTGGAAGGAAAATTTTCAGGTGCAGATGGGTCTACAGGACCAAGAGCGCAACAAATGAACAAATTAGCATATACAAAGCCAGGCTAGTTTCCAAAGGCTTTCAACAAGTGCATGGAATTGACTATGATGATACCTTCACTCTAGTAGCGAAGATGGATTCCATACGTTTGGCACTTGCCATTGTCGCAGCCAAGGTATGGGAAGTCCATCAGATGGACGTGAATAATGAATTTCTTCATGACGATCTCTCTGAGAAGATCTATATGGAGCAGCCCTAGGGATTTATGCAGGATTCCTTTTTGGCTTGTCGACTGAAGAAGTCTCTTTATGGTCTCAAGCAGGCTTTGAGGGCATGGTATGCCAAGATGGACTTCTACCTATTGTCACAAAACTTTGTACGTTGTAAGTCAGACCCGAATGTTTACATGCTCAGGATGGTTGACTCACTTCTACTCCTAGTTGTGTATGTTGATGATTTGTTGATAACCGGTTGCTCGACTTCAGCGATTGTTGCAGTCAAGAGGATTATGCATGATAGATTCTTGATGATGGACATGGGTTTTCTACACTTCTTCCTTGGACTCAATATCAGTCAGGATGCATCATGAATCAAACAGTCTCAGGCCAAGTATGCATGAGATATCCTTGAGAGATTTCACATGAAAAACTGCAAATCTGCTTTGACTCCTTTCCTATCAAGAGTCAAACTTGAGGATGGTGGGGACACTCTAGTGGTTGACATCACACTGTACAAACAACTAGTGGGGAGCTTGTTGTATCTCACACACTCCAGACCAGACCTCTCCTATGCAGTTGGCGTAGTCTCCAGGTTCATGCAGAAGCTGCATGATCTACATTGGAAGGCTGCAAAGCATATCCTTCGATACGTACAGGGCACCATTACCTTTGGGATTAATTATGCATCAAAATCTACAGTGGATCTCATCGGGTTCACTGATTCTGATTGGGCTGGCATTTGCATTGATCACAATTCCACATCTGGTTACTCACTCAATCTTGGTTCTGGGCCTATCTATTGGTTGAGCAACAAGCAGGTTGCTATTTCTCTATCTTCATCCGAGGAAGAGTACATAGGGGTAGTTAACATAACCATTCAAGCTATGTGGCTACAACATTTTCTCAATGAGTTGGGCATTCAGTTTCATCAACTGATCGTCATCTGGTGTGACAACCAGAACACTCTGAAGTTCTGCAGAGATCCAGTTCAGAGGAAGCAGATGAAGCACATCGAGATCCACATGAACTACATCTGGAACTTAGTACACGAGGGGATCGTCAACCTGCAATTTTGTCCTTCAGCAGAACAGACTGCAGACATCTTCACCAAGACCTTCACTGAGCAGAAGTTCCATTCTCTGCGAAGTCATATCGGAGTGAAGGACAGAGTTGCCTAGAAACTGTCAGTTCTTCTTTTTACATACATTGTACTTTGAGG
>ML807251.1:185470-229155 GCA_009831015.1 Picea engelmannii
TTATGGTTTAGGGATTTATCATTTAAATTTTTAAATAAAGAATTCTAATTGGTGTTCATTGTTGTTGTTACAGCTTTTTGTTTTACCGTTGTTCAGTGCATTCCATAATGTTTGAGCTTATAACCATTTGCTCGGATGCCACAATTAGAGATATACTCAATTTTGAAGTCACCTTGAGGATGAAGGTGTTTCATTTGAAATGTTTCTTTTGTAAAATCTGAAGATGAAGGTGTTGCATTTAAAATATTTCTTTTGTAAAATCTCACTGGAGTGATAACTCTTTAAAAGAAAATTTTGGAGTACAGTGTGCATTATGTAATATTCAACAATGCTTCATTTTGATAATACAAGTTACTACAAAATGTTGATTTAATTATTAATGTTTTTGTTGAGTGTGTTTTGGGTTATTTTTTATTATAGAAAATTGTATGCTCAGCATGAAAATTTATGATGATAAAATTAACATATAACATAAAAAAAAATGACACTTATAAATCTACATAAAACGTAAAATGACAAGTATGAAAAACAAACACCTGTCATCAAATTTGCACTTGACAGGTAATGTAAATTTGAAATTCCAGGCCTGACAACGACTATGGTATGGTTTTCTAATTTATTTGTTGCATAAGTACAGATGGTTGATGTGAGATATACATAAACTGTTTTTTATTTTTTTTCAAACGAAATTTATCCTCAATAATTGTCCTTTCCTTCTAGACAATGATATTTGGTAGTGGAATTTTTTTTCTTCAACCAAATTTCTAAACTTTAAAATTTGTAGCGGAAATAATTCTTCGTTCACGGTATTTATGAAATTTCAATGGCCAAAATCCTGATTGTGGTCAAGACCTGAAGAAGTTAGATAAATCTGAATTTTTTTAATTTTTAATTTTTGCGGGGATACACGTTTATATGGCCAATGGCCAAGATAAAAAAACAACGCTCTGTACCACTGCGACAAACAAAATCGTTTGACAATTATAAAAATATCCAATTTAAGTAGGATAGAATAAGGTAATCCATTTAGGATGAAATGATATTATATCTAGTAAAATGTATAAGAATGAGATCTAATGAGATATGATATTGTAATGACGATAACATCCATCTATACCCACGCAGGGGTTCCCTTTCATTGATAGACATGTCTTTTGGATAAGACACGTCTTTTCATTACGATGTATTAATTATCATTTAATGATTATTTATTTATATTTGTATATTCTATATATATTTATGTTTGTTACACTTTATTATCCAATTTCAATCATCATTATTTGACCTATTATAAAATATGGCCGAAAGTAATGTCAAATAAGATAAATCCCTCCCGAAACAACATGTTTACAAAGATCTCACAATGTAAATCAAAAATAAAGATTGTATTCGGGTTGGTATGGGACATTAAATAAAAAATGTAATTCCTTCGAAAACATATGGAACCATACCTATTTGTATGCCCGAAATCAACTCATGAGTCTTACTAGTTCCTATCACCTAGATTTCAGTAGAGAGGTGGATTAGACTTAGCTTGAATGTTGGTTTGTCGAATGGAGCTCTTATTTGTGAAACAACTAACTATGGTTGTAATGATCATCACTTATGCCCCAAAAAGGTGTATTTTAAAACCATTCTCCTTGAACTAGGTTGTAGATCATCTGATGATACTCATGCAAGTGAACATACATTTTGTTGTTTGGTTTGTGTTTTTTTTTTTTGGCTAAGTTTTGAAATATCATTCTTGGCGAGCCTTCTCAGCATAACTCCCAAATCTTTATATACCAGTGCCTTGAATATCTTCGTCGAGAGTTTCATGGCTGGGATCATATGTACATGTTCATTGAACAATTGAAAATTCCAATTCTAAAGACAACAGAAACATTATGACGTAAAACCCCTAGTGAGATCAAGATGAAGGAAACCAATCGACAAACTTCATGAACAAACTCAAACAAGGTCATATTAAGATAGAGAACCAATGAAAATCAATCAGTTAGTCCAAGTCAATAAATTGCGATTTGATTTTTCTAAGAGTAAAAAAATATAGTGAGGAATCAGATCAAGATGGTTAAATCCAAGTAAAATAACTTCAAAGGACACATTCAAATTTCAACCAAGATGAAAACACATCAGTCAAGATACCCAAGTCATTAAGGGAAGCCTCCCAATCTGAAAAATATTATTCTTCACTCTCATAATGATAAATGCATAATAATAAGAATATGGATTTCATCACTTTGAGCTTTCAGGATCAAGGAGAAGATATTTATCTTATCACTCGAGATGATCAGGAAAAGAAAACGACCTTAAAACTCAAGTGGTGCAATAAACAACATCAAAATGTTTGTGTGTATGTGCTTTTCAATCGAAAGTCTCAAGCTCACCCCTTTTATAGAACAACAAACAATTAGATGTTTGTACTCAACATACACTATTATGAAAGAGTTAAGGTACAAAGGTCCCAATATGCTGCAAAATTTTGAATTTCTTTTGAACAACTCAATAATATACTTTTTGCATTCTTGAAATCAACTCCATCATAAAAGGTTCGAGTCTATAAAAAAACATACTTGAAGAGAATACTTGTAACCAAGTTTTAGCTCACCGGTCTTTATTTTTTAAGAACCAAGAGAGTGGATCCGTGATAAGCAAGGATGTGAACATCTGATATGGTTCCTTCAACATGGTTTCCATCTTGAACAAGCTGTAAAGTATTCCTCAACATATATTCTTTCAGCATCTTAGGACAACCAGTTTTCCAACTATCAACGTCAGAGTGAATGCTACTGAAACAAGTGAATATTGCAGTTGAACTTGTCAAATAATTCATGCACATAGTTTCCTCATGAAGATGGACGAAAATAGAGGTTAAGCCAAACTTTTAGTCAAACAGAAAAATGAAAAGTATCAAATGAAAATAAGAAATCTTTGATGAAAAAAATAAATTAGACTAAAGCAAGCCATCACGAGCTGCAAACTAAACTAATAATTGTTGGTGGCCTTTATTGAAGAAACCAAGACAAGTCCATATCTATGCTATATAAACAAAAATGAAAGAAAAAATCTAAACTATCTAGGTAGAAAGGAAGAAACGAACTATGCCAATCCTATTCCCGCTCTATCCTACATTGACTTAAAGAAGGCTAAGTGAAAGCATAATGCCAGTGCAACCAATCGAGTAACTCCAAACCTGCAACCACATGTTTACCAAAATTCAGTTGCAGACATTGGAGTAGTGAGAGATCAAAGATATGAAGAATATATTCAGGAAAATATCCACCCAACATGTTAAGTTTGGTAGTGTTATGATTCCTGGGAAATGTAGACATGTGGAATTACTCCAACCGAGACTCAATTCCGTCATAAAATTTACAATGATTAGCAAAGGGTTGTTGGAAGGAAATCGAACATGAGTAACATACCTGATGATTCTCATAAATGAAATTTTCATGCAATATACCTTGTGATAGAGTCTCGAAATGGGTGGCATAATTCATTCAAGGGATCGAAATAAAAAAGCGAGCACCTGACATAACCATCGGTCGAAATTGAAGTGTCTCATTATCTAGACAAATCTTCCCGGATTCACATTTTACATAACCCAATACTGAGAGGAGAGATGATAATTGATAGTTTGAGGGAAACATTGAGTGAAATATGACTCCAAGCCTTTCCTATAACATCATCAAAATCATGTGAGGAGTTTCAGAGTGTTGATATAGAATCTTAGTATGAGTGATACATCTGCCCCTGAGGATTGACATGAGATTCTGGAGTAGATTTAGAAGAAAATATTTCTTGGGCAAACTCAATGTTTCTTGTGCCTTGTATGGTGGTGATTTGTTCATTTTCTATGATTTCCTCATGAGGATCCGCAAACTCATTGTGCTTTGCATACCTTAAATTTTGTGTGATTAACATCTGTGCATCAAGGTAAAAAAAATTATATTCCATAGGATTAATGAATGATATATTGATACTGACATTCAATTCTAAAATAGTAAAACAATCATCAAGAACAAGGTTATCGTGATTAGATTGCGATATAACATGTTCCAAGAATTTAAATTTTAAAGGATCGATAACATTATGTGTCATGGTTAGACCGTCATTAAGAGAGAGAATTTGATTGATCGAAGTTAGGCACTCTTCTTATTCTGGTATGTCATTAAGTTTTTTGTTGTTGGAAGAGTGATGTGAAGGATGCATTGCATGATAAACAGGTGAATTCTTGTGTGAGTGATTATCATCAAATAGATTTGTGTGAAGTGAATGAAGATATTCAAAATTCTGAAAATGAAGGGATTTCATCAATAGGAGATACGTCATAGACTAGAACATGTTCATGATTTTCTGAAGGGGGGACATTAAATGGTTCACACTCTGGGGCTAAGGGGTCTAATATTTCTGATAAGGATTCCCCCAAGGTTGTGTCAGAGTACTGGTTAGAGATTGTGTACCCCCTTATCCTTCATGGTTAGATATGAATCTTGGGAATGAGAGATGGTTTGATCATCCATATCACACCCTTCAGAAAGAAAGACAAGATATGAAAACCAATTAAGGATTTGTTGGTCTGAGGGTTTGTCATTTTAAGGAAATCTACAATAAATATGCATAACTCTCAGAAAGAATTCATCCACAGATTCATTTCCGAGCCTACATATTTCTGCAAGTTCATCAAAGAGTTCTTCATAAACATAATCTACATGAAAAATGATAAAGACTTCCATGAATTGTTTCCAACTATGTATAAATTTCACTAATGTCCTAAACCAAGTTTTAATTCTCCCTTCGAATGTGAGGATGAATAGTCAACATGTTTCATTGTCCGAAACAATATTATATTTCGTCGAGTGAAGTCAAACTGATTAAGGTGTGTGAGTGTAGAGACATTCCCTTCACCATCGAATTTCAAGTTTGACAGGAGGTTAATTGTCTTGATTGGGATTCCCTCGGTGGGTCTTGGAAGACTCAAAGGGTCATCCCATACAAATATATGGATAAGAGCCATGTGATGATTAAAATATAATGAAATGATTCCACATGGACAGGCTTGTCATCCGACCCTCCTAGCACCATTTTTGTTGACAAGTACAAAATATCCCTTTGTCAACAACAGGGGTTACACCCGGTAAGAAGTCCCAATCAGATCTCACTTTGTTTGGGATAGGGAATCCATCTAGAGTTTGGCCCGAAAAAAAATTATGGTTTTGGTTTTACCAGTTGTGGCACGGTCCACCAATGAAGGTGAATTATGGATGGTTATGCAAGTTGAAGATGTAGATGTAGACTATGTAAATGCATGAAAGAAATCTAATCTACTTATAATCTATCCTATCCTAGCTAGGATCGAATCATCGAAAGTGAATGAGGTGCAATGAAAATAAACTCTAATTAAGACCCCATTTAGATAGCTTTGATGAAGGTGCAAAGTTAGAAACACATGTATACACATACATAACTAGAAAATTATAAATCATATCTATGCATACATCAACAACTCATATGATTAGGATGCATAATATAAGAAAGAATAACAATATCACGAGAGGAAAATAGATTGCATCAAAAAATTCTATTAGCAAAGGTGTCCTTACGATCCATTTGAACAACATACATTCTTCTTGAAATAGTTCGCAACAAAAAAACAACACATGAAGTTTTTCTCTCTATCAAAAGCTCACCCTGAGGGAGTCTCAATATTAACAGTTTCAGAAATAGTACATCAAATCTCCAATGAATGGATTCTTAGTTTTAGTTAACACTGTATTCCCAAAATAGTTCATAAATGTACAATGCTTGAAGGGCCAAAAATCCCTTTCTTTGGATACAATTCTAGTATTTATTGAAGTTCAATATTGTTGATATTATGGTAGTTGCGAGAGGTATTAACCTCCATGTATAAACTTTGGCTAGAATAGAATATTCCGGAAGCAAGAGAAACCCTAAATAGATGTGTAGAAACCCTAGATGACAAATCAACACAGTAAAATAATTAATATTAAAGTATTAGATTCTAAAAGGACAAGTCGGCCCGGACAAGTGACAAGAACCACTATAAATAAGATATGATCTATCTCATTTGTACACACTCACTCTCTCAGTCATGGATAGTGCAAGTTTGGAGCTACAGCTGTAAGACAGGAAGGTGGATACTCTATAGTGTTTCTTGGTCTCTCTCTCTAGTGCCATCTAGCCTAAGATGTACACCCTACTTTCTAGTATCTCTTGGTGGTATTCTTGGTGATATTTCTTGGTGGTATTCTTGGTAAGTGCAACTGCTACAATTGGTGCAACTAAGTATTGTTATTGTTTTGTGGCTTTGGGACTTTCTGTTTGGTGATATATCTTTGGAGAAAGATGATCTCTCTTGGTTATCTATTGATTCTAGTGTTTCTTCCGAAATCATTGTATCTAGAAAAGGTTATGGTGCTTGGGGTGGATGCGTGCCTATGATTGGGTGAAAATAGTGATTTTTCTATGGTAAAGTGAGCAAATCAAATATTTTAACATGTTATGGGCCCACACCACCTTTAGAATAGTCTAACCACTGGAAATTAACGTGGAAGTTCTTTTTTAAGCTCACTGTGGCACCATTAGCAATTGCAGTTAGGGTTTCTGATTGTGCAACTGCAACAAACCCTAACCTAACCTTTTGGGCACTTCAAGCGAGAATTTTGGTATAATTCCCAGACATTCTAGTGTGCCTTAGCCTAGCGCACCTGTTGGTACTCTCAGTAAGAAAAAACGTCAAGTTTGAGTTTTTGGTCAAAATCAACGTCAAAGGTTGACTTTTTTTCAAAATCGATTTTGTGGTCAAAGTTGAAATTTCATGGTTTCTAGCTTTTTCTAATCATTGAACCTTTTTTATTCAGTTTTTAACCTCTTCTTGTCAAGCTGGTGTCTAGTTTTAGATTAGAAGATAAGTTGAACAACGCTGCAAATTTCAAAGGTATGCACTTGTATATTATTTTCATGTTATAGCATCCAACAAAATCATGAGTGTGTTTTGCAAGGAATGTACAAGAGACCTTGCCCAAGCAATGATCTTGGATTCAGTACATTTAAAGGAACAAACACTTGAGGCTCCAGGTTCTAGGTTTGGTTGATCAAATTATTAAGAATTGCACATATCAAGTTTGATAGTTGCTATAGTTATGACAATAATATTCGAAAGGCTATATTACTACTAGGTATACTTGGTTGCATGTATGTACTATTGATATAGATGCTTGTTGCACTTGTTTTCAAAATCAACTAACATGTTCTCTAGGAGATATTTTTTATTCCCAGGTAGGTCACATTGGTAATTGTATGATCCTTGTTACCATAGATATGTTCTTATGAAAATGTTATTGGAAATACGTTTTCTCATGTTGTTGTTGTTCTAGGAAGGTCACAGGCGATATCTCTGAGAAGGAGCTAGAGTGATAGTTGCAAACATGGAGCAGATAACTCCATCAAGTTGTGAGACATGTGATCTAACCAAGTACTAATTTTAAAGGAAGTGTGTAAAGAAAAAAGAAGTTTTGGACATCATTCACTCAGATGTGTGTGAACCAACGTCAAACTCCTCACTAAGCAGGAGAGTACACCTTAGATGATTTCAAGGCATTCTATAGAGAAGTTGGGATTAGGAGGGATCTCACTACTCCCTACAACCCACAACAGAATGGTGTAGCAAAAAGAAAGAACCGATCCATTGAATAATTTGTCAAGGAAATGATGAATGATCAGAATCTATCCATGTTTCTATGGGGGAAGCAACTATGGCAGATGTATATGTTCAGAATAGAATTCCTCATCGTATATTGAAGAACGTGACTCCAGAAGAAGCTTTCTCTGGAAAAGAAGCCAAGTGTTGAACACTTGAGGATCTTTGGTTGTCATTCAAGAAGAAAGAACATAAGGAAGCTATGATGGAAGAATATCAATCCATCATGAAAAATGATGTATTGGAAATTGTGCCTAGATATGAAGAAAAGTTTGTAGTCACTTCAAAATGGGTTTACAAGATAAAGTATGCAGTAAATGGGAGTATCGATAAATACAAGGAAAAATTCGTGGCTAGAGGGTTCTCCTAGCAGGAGGGAGAAGACTATGATGAGACATTTTCTCCAGTTTCTAGATATACCTCTATCAGAGCCACCATATCTCTTGAGGCATCCATGGCTTGGATTTTACATTAGATGGATGTAAATACCTCCTTTCTCAATGGAGTAATTGAGGAATAAGTATACATAGAGAAACCTCAAGGTTTTGAGGTGCACCCGAGAGATACCCATGTATGTGTTGTTCCAGAGGCTGTACTTAAGGCTATAAAGTACTGAGTCTAGGCATCCAAAAAGAGGGTGAAAGATATAAATGAAGAAAACAACTGGGAAAAGAAGCTAAGGCTGATTTCTGAGTTGTCTGGGTATAGCTTCCAATTGTTACTGAATGTTTATGTCTCGTTCAATGGTTTCCCATGAATGTTCGAGTTCGGCCCGAGTAGTAGCAGTTTTCAAAATGGTATCAAAAAGGTTTAAAGCAAGGTTGGTTTGATCTAAGAGATCGAGTTCTATGTTGGGTTTTCTTGCCACAGGTACAGTCATAAAGGAACTGATTTTTTTATAAAGTGTTGGTTGTTGTTTCACCTTTAGATTATATGAGAAAGAATCCCAAAATTGAATTAATAGTATAACGAAATCAAAGGCCATTTTCCGTAACTGAGTTAAATTTTAAAACCATGCATGAAGCAAGAGAAAACATAGAGTTGTTGAACAATGTGAGGCATCAATCAGGGAAGAATCTCACCTTGTGACAAAAGAATAAAATAAGCAGGAAAAACTTTAATGAAGCATATGATATAGAAATCTAAACAATTTACAGGTCTTGTACTTGCTGATAGTCGATACAGAGGAAAAGTTGTAAACGATTAGATGACTGAAATAAATGATCACCACACTAGAGGTTGTACTAAATTGCAGCTAAGCATTCATTAAAGACGCATATGAGAAATGATGTGAAATGTGAAATAACAGAAGAAACACATAACCTAGTCTTGATGGAAAAAAAGAGTCTTCGATCTGCCTTGTATTAATTCTGGCGAAAGAAATATTCTCTGATACAGTTGGCCAAAAGAAAAAAATCCTTTGTTCTATCTTTCAAAATTATACTTATACAAGATTAAAATGCTTTGAATTCTAATCGTTCTAAAAATTTCGGTTACAAATGGAAAATGAAGCGTTTCACTTCCTTGTCTCTTGTCTTCCTCCACGTGGGCAGGGCGTTTTCTTTTCTTGTTCTCTAGCTCCAAAAATAGGATGGAATAGGAATCTATTACTACTTGCCTCCAGAAGTCTGCCATTTCCCTTGCTCGATACAATTAACACACCTTTCTATCAACTGGGCTATCATCTTGGAAGGTTTAGTTTGGTTGTTCACCTCGAAAATGTAGCAATTCTTTGCCAACTGTGGCAATATTTTTCCTACTTGTCAGTCTTCCGTTATGATAGACCACAATTGCAAGCTTGGTTTTATCAACCATTTATCCACTTGGGCAATATTGACCTGACTTACCTGGGATAATTCAACTTGTCCTTTTTCCACATTTTCCTTGATATCCAAGAGATGTTTGGCTATGCCAATTTTGCTCAGTGTTCCAGCACTACCTTCCTTATCGAGATCTAACAAATTTTTATTTATCAAGTCGAATGTTTCTTCACAAGCATATCTCATCTCTTTAGCTCTTTTTCTGATCTCGGATATATTATGTTCCCACGCCTTCAGTAAGATGTTACCTCTGGTTTGCTCTGGGATAGACAACCTGGAACTGATGGCCATCTCTTCTTTCATTGTTGCTATAACAACCTCTTGGAAAGCAACCTGAGCTGCCCCAGCTTCTCTTTCGCTCAAGGAGATATCCTTTAACGCTTGTTCTATTGTACGAAAATGATTCTGTATGGTTTCTACTTTGGCAAGTAGATCCTATTGAGATAATTCTACCTTCTTTCGTATTTTCGTGGCTTGGGATTGGAATACCGTTATGTCTATGACCTGGTTTTCAACATAAATTAAATTAGAGTGCATCAGTTTTATTAACTCGACTTACCTACATTTGTCTTATTTGTATCGACTGATGCATCTGCTCATGATCAGATTTAAGTCTCTCGATTTCATGTTGATCAGTTACTCTGGCTTTCTCGAAACCTTTATGTGCCCCATCCCTGGCATTCTCCTCTGTCGTCGCTACTTGAGCCTCCAATTTGTTGATCAAGAGGTTCTTTTGTTTCAACTGTGCCTTCAAAGTTCCAACTGAATATTGGTTGGTTGTTGCATAAGCCCCCAATGTTCCTACTACCTCATCGATGAATTCTTCCTCTTCCAAGGCTTCTCCATCTGTTAGGATTTTGTATTTTTTAGCTATTGCGCCTGCTCTTGGTATGTTTCTTGCTTCACCACGACCTTCCTTTTCTTTATGAAGAAGAATTCACTAGAAGGAAACTCTTATATAGAGATAGTTGTCAGGTCCTCCTTGAATATCCACTCTGTATCGAGGTTC
Organism: Picea engelmannii; assembly: GCA_009831015.1. Taxonomy (NCBI): domain Eukaryota; kingdom Viridiplantae; phylum Streptophyta; class Pinopsida; order Pinales; family Pinaceae; genus Picea; species Picea engelmannii. Next base: position 196,020 of record ML807251.1, read on the forward strand.
CCCTTTGTGAATTGTAAGGGAGTGACAGATGCAATGGGGATGCCGATTTCCTTGGTAACTATCTCTAGGTTTCGTTCTTCTTGGTTGGGGATCTCTTCTTCCTGATTCGAGATCTCAGTTTCCTCTGTCTTGTCTTGAGTATCTTGTTTGCTAGGGTTCGCGCTCGTTAAACTTTTATCTTCTGCTTGCTGTGTACCTGGAGGTTGTGAGTTTTTTCCCTGTAAAACTTTGGGGAGGCAACTTCTCCTATGCTCTTGGAATTTATAAAAATCAACCATATCATCGGGTAGAAAAGCTTGAACCCGACTTAAGACTTCAGAGTAGGACCTCACACCTCAGAATATTTCATCATGAGGTGAGTCTTCGTGTTTGTATCTCTTCAGCCCACAACTCACCATGTGATTACTCACAACCTTATTAGGGTCATGTTTCTTAAACTCAATGTCTACCAAATTCATTTCCTCCAAGGTCGTAGCCTCTGCTTTGGCATGGACAAAATATAATAAAGAATATGTACCAATGTGAATGGGGAAGGGTGGCCATACCTTCTTCGATACTCCTTTGAGCTCCTTGCTTATCCCACCGAGCACAGTTTGCATGGCGATCTCATGACATACTAGCTTGTCTGATAAGAATAGTGGCAGAGCATATGGGGGGACAGAGGTGCCAAAAACCCTAATATACAAAAAATCTGCTTCTATATACCGATCTTCCACGCTGCTCAAGTTGGCCATGATGTTATCTGAAATCTTGGGAGAAGGATGGCCAAAGATGGAGACATGCATTGGTACCATTACCTGGTTGAAAATCTCGTAGACGAATTCTTTGGCTTTATCTTCCCAGAGTTTCGAGTGGTAGACATGAATACGCTCTGCATTAGTTGGAGTCCAGCTCTAGCTCATTAATGGGAAAGGTGTCATGAAGCAAATAGCGTCCATGATGTAAGAAGAAATAAAGAATGAAGATGATTTCCCACTCATATTTTGTGCTCGATATTCTGTAATTCGATTGGACAGACTGTCTGACAACAATTTGGCCCAGTCGAAAGAAAATCCCTCAGCTACTGTATGAATAAGCGATACCCATGGGAGAAAAAAGTGAGTGGTGTCCTTCCCATACAATCTACAGGACATCATTGTTATATACGTGAATTGTGGCACTAAATATGAGATTGAATAAATTCCATGAGTATTGGCCCTGAATTTCGCGGGGTGTGAAACCCAGTCTTTGATCAGATCGGATAAGATTTTCCCAAACTGCTCGCATTCCTTCTTTTTGAATTCGGCATTGTGAGTAAGGTTTGGTGTGGGAGACAATTTATACATTGCCTATAAATTCTCTGGTCTGAATGTCCCAATTTCCACCTTCAGGATGTCTACATGGTCCAGCGCCCATCTGATCATATCATAATAGGGAAAAAGTCATGGCCTTCCTGATATCTTGTGCATCTCTGACTGAGCGACGATTTTGTATTTGGTGGACAAGTCATCTTTCTCGTTATCGCTGGAATCATCTGGACAATTTATCAGCTCGGATTGTAGAATGTTGGAGACATGCATCCATGTTTTGATAGTATTGATACTTCTAGGCGAGGTATCATAAATAATATCTAAACCTTGACCTGTACTCTCGACATATTCCTTGGACACTTTTCGTGGAGCCATGATATAGAACCTTGCAATTAGATCCCCTGTCACAGAAAATGAAAACACAGACATAGGTTATCTTGGTGAACTAGCTCTGTGCAAATTAGAAAGAAATCTAAGATAATGACTGAAATATTTTCGCTTTGAGCACTTAAGTCTGTTCAAGTCCTTGCTGACAGAACATTTAAATCATTTAATAGAAATATTTAGAAATAAAGTGGGATCTTACTATCAATCACCTCACTAAATTTCTAATAAATGCCATAAATGTTTGATAATTCGCGATTCAGGAGGATCGCGACAATGTTTAATTCTTGGTCCGTAGGCTATATGGGTTGAAGGTTGTTTAAGGTGTTAATTAATCCAGTTCAACCTTTTAATTAAGTGTGTTTAGTCCTTAATCCCCTTTTCGGTGTTCGCAGTATCGGATGATTTTACTCCTAGTCTTTGAACCACGAACCCCGAATTCGCGATAGTGCGATTTGGTTGATTAATTGTGATTTGACTTAATCTTTTAATTAACCACAATTAATTAATGAATATCGTGACTTTGAGGATCGAAGTTAAAAACGTGTTGTTTTTTAGGTAACAACCGTCGAGTCGCAAAATCGCGATAAAGATGAACTATGGCTTAAATGTCATTATTCTTGTTATTAACCAGATTGACTTAAAACAACTTCGCAACTTCGCATGTCAGAGGTTTGAAAGGAATTCGACGTGTAACTCCCGAAACATGAGAGCACGAGGTAATGAAACGTGATAATCCCTACTTAGTGGTTCAATAATGGTGATTAAAACTAAACCAACTATCGCCATTTCGCATGTCGGGATACTAGGGCTTTGGTAGGTATAATCGTGATATACACGAAATCCCAAAATCTGACTTTTTAAGCTTAAGTGTATCGTTTCACTACTTAGAAAATAGGCGGCTCCAATATTTGATAACTAGAGTATTCAAGAAAAACAAGTGTTCCAACATAGGCTCCAACTAGGGATCTTGTCTCCTTGCAGGATGAGAAGAACAACAGACCAAGCGCCTTTATTGGGTAAATGGAGTCATTAGTTTGTTTTTGCGAAACTTTTCTAGAAGGAGGATACAGAAGGAGAAAGGGGGTTTCATCCTTACTTCTGAAAGATTTCGAACTTAATCACTCTCTTATCTCAATATTAGTCCTCCTGCTCCTATAATATTGAATTCGGGTCTGCTCAAGATGATCAAAACAACCTTGGGGATTTGAACAGGTTCTGTTGATTTTGCTTGCATCAAGGTGAAGTAAATTCAATGTTTTTAATCAGGGAGTCATGCACGCACCTGGGATGTAGATCAGGTTTCAAAGAAATCTAATTACCAGAGTACGGTACAAATCATGTGTAACATCCTTACAGATATTTTAGACATTGCTTCACTGCCAGCGAGCCTATTCAGTACCCCGGTGAAGTTGTCTGATTCCCTTTATTGAATTTCCTTTCACCACTTCAAGCTGTAACTTTGCATTTAAATTCTGTGATGAGGGCAACCATTTTATGAATTTCCTTTCATCATCTCTGTTCGGACTAGATGGGAGCAATCAATTTTTTGAATTTCCTTTCACCATCTGTCTTATATTTTCCTTTGCCATGAAGTGGGGGCAATCAATTAGTAGAAAGTATACCAGGGGTAATATCTGTGTATAATTTTGCAGTCGAGGTCTGTTAACTCACTTTGATTACTCTGGATAAGTTTTCCTTTGACCTTCTAAACATCTTAGTTGGCAGGAAATATTTAGGGGAGAGTTTATTTTCAGGGGCCTTCTTTTGAGAAAGACTAATCGTCAACACCTGTTGAAAAAACCAAGGGAGTTAGGATTAGCCTAAGCATATCTTAGTTCAGTGAGAGCTGAGGGTTCGCAAGAACTTGCCACCTTTTTTGTTGGCGTTCGGAAAAATCATTTGTCAGCTTTCAGAGCTAAAGTGCAACCTCTTTTCCCTCTGTGAAAACCATGGGAAGATATCAGGATTCAAGGGGAAAGAATCAAATATTCGGGACAGAGCGGCAAAGAAGGTTTCAAATTTCGTAAGCACAGGTATTATAACGCAATCCTGAATCCTAGAAATTTTTTCTTATTTAGGACACTTCACTTCTTCTGTTTTATTTTGATTATTTTTATCTTATCCAGGGGAACTTTTTAGAATCCACAGTAAAAAAAATTATTCTTTTGATAATCCATCGAGTGAAAATGTCCATACTCATGAGATCGTTATTGCACCTAGGTGACCTTCATTTGCAATCTAGATATTTAGGGAATTCGTACCTTTGCCTTACCATTTCATTCTCATCTTAGTAAATTATCTTTTATCACCTGTTTCGGGCGAATCGGTTTCCCAATACATGACCGTTTGTTTTCCTCTTTATGATGTTTGAGCTGTAAACTAGAATCCTGTAAGAAAGCAACACGAAGAGCATATGGATTTTAAAATTTATGGAATTCAATGTGTTGAAAATTTCGTATCACTAACCTGTTTTATTTGCGATGAAAAAGAAAATAAAACTTATCGAAAAGCTATAAAAACAAAAACACAAACTGGTATATACAGTGGAATTTTGGAAATAATTTATTGCATATAGTGCTTCAGATAACGCCCGTTGATAGGGGCGTTAAGGGTTTTATCGTCCAAATTTTCTAACAGAAATGAGTTCTTCCCTTCAGAAGCTGTGACTTTGAATGGGCCATACCATATATGGTCAAATTTGCCATGTTTTGCCAAGTCTTCCCTTATAGCATCCCATTTCAAAACTAAATCACCAGGGAGGAATTCCCTGTCTTTAGCCTTATGATCGAACAATGCTTTCATATTGTCTTGATACTTCTGAAGTCTTTCATCTCCCTCCATTATGTTCTGTTGAACTTCGATCAACTGATTTATTCTTCTTGTGATGTGATTTGGTTCTTCTTTTTCATCCTGCCAAAGTTTCATCACGGGTAGGGCCAGATTTATGGGTAGCACTACGTCGGTCTCGTATACCATTTGAAAAGGAGAAGTACCAATCGATTTCTTGGTGCCTATCTGATTCGCCCACAAGGCGTACTTCAAATGCACATGCCAATATTTTTTGTTTTCATTCAACACTTTCTTAATTATGGTAATTAAGCTTTTATTCGATGATTCGGCGAGCCCATTGCCTTGGGGGTAGTATGTTGTAGAATAGCCCAGTATAATATTGTATTTTTGGAAAAAGCTGACCATCGCCATAGATTTGAATGCCTGGGCATTGTCTGTAACTATTTTTCTGGGACAACCGAATCTAGATAGTATGTTTTCTTCCATAAAATCTATCACCACCGAATTTGTCGCTCTTCTGGTTGGAATAGCTTCCACCCATTTGGTGAAATAATTGGTAGTGGTCAGGATCCATCTATGTTGAGAACTGGAATGCGGGTTAACCTCGCCTATAAAATCCAACCCCCATTTTTGAAATGAGGCTTCTGTTTTAACCGAGACCAAAGGTAATGCTGGGAGTTTCTGCTTCCCTGCGAACAATTGGCAAAAGTTACAGGCTCTGACTTTAGTATTGACATCTAAAAATAGTTTAGGCTCTCAAGATTTTATAAGTTGTTGCTCTCCACGTGTGATGTCCTCCGCATACCCCCTTGTGAAATTCGTTTATGACTTTTTCGGTTTCTGACTTGACCAAACAAACTAGTAGAAATCCTAGAGGGTATTTCTAATACAATTGGCTTTCGGATATACAGTACTTTACCGTATGAAATTTCAGTGTCCTGGATATAGATGGAGATAAATCACTCGGGTAGTGTAGGGTCAAAAGTTATGATACTATGTCTTTATACCAACCTAATGAGGCGAATTTCTCTTCGAATCTGATTGCAACTATTTGGTCATCAATTTCATCTATGTCCACACATCCTTCGTATCCTTGTAGTTTGTTTATTCCGACTGCTCTGAAATTTGATTCAGCTAAGAGATTAGCCAAACCCTGTCCTTTTACAAGTTTCGTCGTTTTGACCTCTAAATCAAATTCTTGAATTTTAGCAAGCCACCGACCCCTCTTCCCGTCACTGTTGGGCTGCACCAATATATCTTTTACAGAGCTGGTGGGCACATATGCAATTACCTTGGAGTGTAACACGTAGGTTCTGAAGGCCCTTAGTGCCTTTACCATAGTGTATGCTTGCTTTTCCATTATGGCATATCTCAATTCAGCATCTCTAAGGCTCTTACTGAAGAATTTTATTGGTTTCTTGAAACCCTCTTCGTTCTTCTGGAGGAGTACTGCCGTAATTGTGTGTTCGGAGGAAAATGAGAAAATCAGAAACTCTTTTAGGTAATCAGGGTTGGCCAGCACAGGTGCTTCACCTATAACTTTCTTGATATGAGCAAACGACGCTTTGGCTTCTGTCGTCCATTTGACTTCGTTGTTCTTTTTCAGCATATCTGTGATCAATTTCACGATTTCATCAAAATTCGGGATAAATCTCCTCAAAAACATTATTTTTCCTAAAAATGATTGGATTTCCTTTACATTTCTAGGAATATTTATGGTGTCTATATCTTCGACCCTTTTAGGATCAATTTTAATTCTGTCTCGAGACACAATATGGCCCAAGAGTTTACCTTCTTGCATCACAAAGTGAGATTTCTTGGGGTTTAAGGACAACCCAAATTTTTGGAATTTCTCGAACGTTTGCTTGAGATGTATCAAATGATCTTCATCAGATTTAGAAAAAGTAGTCAGATCATCAAGGTAAATGACCACGAATTTATCTCTCTCGCCAACGAAAGCGATATCCATAGCACGTTGGAAGGTAGCACCTGCATTCATTAAACCAAAAGGCATTTTGTCATACATAAATGTGCCCCAAGGGGTAGTGAAGGTTGTTTTCTCTTTATCGTGCTCACTGACAGTGATCTGATTATAACCGGAAAACCCATCGATCATTGACATTTTATTTTCCCCAACCACCTTCTATAAAAAGGGATCCATTTTGGGAAGCGGATAATTGTCTTTGAGGGAGGATTTATTTATATTTCTAAAATCTACAAACAGTCTGATCTCTCCACTCTTCTTCCTAACCGGGACTAGGTTAGCTACCCAGTCAGATTATCTCAGTGGCACAATTATTTTTGCATCCAAAAGCTTTTTAACTTCCTTTTCGACCACGGGCAATAAAATGGGATTGATTTGCCTGAGTTTCTGTCCGAAAGGTTTAACACCAGGCTTCAAAGGTATTTTGTGTTCGATCATAGTGGTGTCATAAGTTCTCAGCTCATCGTAAGACCAAGCGAACACGTCTTTATACTGCTGGAGTAAATCTGCATACTTACCTTTCATCTCAGGGGGAAGATATTTTGATATCTTTACTATTCTAGGCTCCTCTTTGGTCCCTATATCGAAATCTTCAACTTCTTCTGGTTGAGGTTGTAAAGTAGATTTTAGGGGCATGTCATTTTGGTCAAACAATCTTTCTAGAGGGATTAGTCCTTTCAGAATCTGATTTTTTTTTAATACTAACATGCGATGATTCACGATATTTTCTTGGAACTCTTGAGGATCCTCCCCTTCTTGCATAGTCCAAGTATGGTCGTTTTGGTTTTCTTGGTCAATGTGAGTTTCAGCGAAATCGTCCACCATTTCAAGGAATTTTCTGATATGTTCGTCATCTTCGAAGACCTGCCAGTGTTGTATATTATTCGATATGGAGGGTCTGTGCCTCACCTCTATATGATACTTTAGTTTGAAAGTTGTAGGAGGTGTGAAAGTTGAGGTTGCTTTGGCTAATGAATCAACTTTTTGGTTTACTGCACATGGAATGTAATGAACTTTTACTAATGAGAAAAAAATTTCCATTAGATCCCAGGCGCAACTTCTGTAAGATCTTAATCTTGGGTGTTTGGCCTGGTACTGCCTATTTATATTCTTCACAATCAACTCCTCATATCCATAGACTGCCAATTTCTTTATGTTCATCTTCCTGGAAGCTTCTAGTCCCAAGACTAGGGCTTCATACTCACATACATTATTTGTGTAGTCTATGTCCCACTGTAGTCTGTAAGAAAAGGGGATAACAAATTCATTTTCATGTGCTACAAAAAGTACTCATGCACCCGCTCCTTCACATGATGAAGCGCCATCAAATTTTTTTTTCCAAATCCCAGTGTTATACACATTTTCATCTATCTTTTTTTATTTATTTTCCTCTATAAAATTTTCTTCTATACAATTATTTACACCATCATGAAAAGATAAAATACAATTTCCCAGGTCTTGATCGGCGACATAAACAGGATAATTATTAGGATTATATATATCACTTACTATATATGTTAATCATGTCTCTTTGTATAACCGTGTGAACTGTCTGCCAAAAATAAGAATCATGGCGTCGGTCATGTCTAGTTGAAGAGAGCCCCCAAGCTTGGCTCCCCAAGACCTAGGTAAGATCAAACCATACTTCGAAGGTATATCAGCGATAACTACATCCATTAGAACGCTTTTTACTGGAACCTGTGCAAGAGTTACCACTAGATCTTTGATCATGCCCATACACTTAACTCTCCTTGAATCGAAAGAATATAGGTCTCTGTATGGCCTGGTGATTTCGAGGCCTAGTCTGTCCATAATAGACTTGGGCATCACATTATGCGAGGCTTTGGAATCCAGCATGCAATTGTGCAGTAGACGGTCGTGCACGTTTAGTGTAATGTAGAAAGGAGCGATGGTATCCCTGGCACCTTCAAAATGTGGACCGAAAGTTATATTAGGCTTTTCATCTTCCAAATTTATCACGTCATACTGACTCTCTAAACCTGAAAAATTGATCATCTTGGTTATTTGATTTCGGTATACAGGATTCTTTGCCAATTCGACCAGGGGTATTTGTATCTTGATCTTATTTATCTCATTTTCTAGGCTGAAACCTCCCACAAGTTTGTCTGTTTATTTGGTTGAAGCTTCGGTCTCCTTCCTTTCTAACTTATTTGTTTGCATTGCTTTATTTTCAGTTAGTTTTGTTTCCAAAGTCTATGTTCTGGCTATCTTAGCTTTCCCATCTTGGATCTCATCCTCCTTTATTTTGGTATTATGTGAGTCTACTCCCTTTATTTTGGCATTCTGCATCTCAGTGTCTTTCAGAGTGGGCTCATATGTTTCGCCTCTTAGCAGAACTTTCTTTGGTTGAGTATTTGACACGGATTTATTTTTAGGCCTCAGATTGTACTTGTGTTGGAGCTCGGCCATTATAGTATCAGCCATCCCTTGATAAGTAGAATCACCTGCATTATTTATGTTGTTATCTTTATTTGACGGTTGTTCTGTGTTTAGAGACCTCTCATAATCTCCCTTGGTTAGATGAGGTTGTACACAATCGTTGCCCAAATTGTTAACATCTTCTCCTAGATCCTCAAACTCTTGCAAGTCATTTCCTCCTATAAAATTTTCGGTTTTTAAAGGAGTTTGAATTTTTTGGTCTTCATTTTTAATCTGTCTTTGTTGAATTTGAGGATTGGGGTTTCTTCTAAAATCTCTCTTAACGAATTGATCTACTTTGGATTGATCTAGCTCCATCCTCGAAATTTTATTTGATAGCTCTTTTATTATCCTAGCCATGTCATCCATTTTATCATCTGAGGACCTCCTTGATCCTGAAGGTCCTGCTTGTTCTTTAAAACATTTGGTCTCTCTATTTCTCATTTCTATTTTTGTTTTTAGTTTACCAGAATCCATCATGTTTGACTCAATCTCCATGGCATCATCTTGCATTTGGGTTAGGTCTTCTCCTCTCTTTTCTCTCAGTAAAAGTGTGAAATCAGGTTCAAAGGCTCCCACAAAGGTTACCTTGGCTGCAGGTTGGGACGGTTTAACTTTGACTGGGATCTTATTATATAATTTGTTAAATCTTTGAATGAATTCCATAACGATTTTTGAACTTTTTTTCTTCAAAGATCCAAACTCAGTCGGATAGTATAAATGGTCCTTCCTTTCGCCCCATTGTCTAAGAAAGGAATCTTCTAGAGCATCATAGGATAATATCTAACCTGTGGGCAGACTTCGAAACCAGGTTCTCACCTGACCTTCGAAAGTTTGGACAAACAACCATGAATACACATCTTATGTTTGAGACCTAGGATATCTGTGAATTGATCAAATAAGTTTATATGTTCGGTCGAGGTTAGGTTTCCTTCCCCTGTAAACTTAGGTAGGTTTTTCATGTAGTTTTCAGGCAGGTCATGAAGGGGTACTGGGAGGACCAGAGGAGCATATCTAGAATCTACTTTAGCAAAAATCCTCGGGGGTGGGGGTGTCCCTTGGCCCCCCACTCCTGCTCCTGTAGCAACCCCAACTCCTCCTCATCCGGCAGCCCCTCCTCCTCCTCTGGCAGCCACCATAGATACTCTAGGAGAGGAAATTGGTACGTTGTACATAGGGTTTTGGAAGATGTATAGCGAATCTTTAGCTTCTTCGGGAGACGAGAAAGATGAAAAAGGTGGAAACGGGATACGAGGGCTTGGTTCCTCTGATTTGCAAGAGATGTAAATGGGGGAACCCGCAGGTGTGGAATCCAAGTATATGGTATACTCTTCGAGACTTAGTGAGGTCAGGAAATATAACTAAAGAGTTGGAGGGATATTAATCGACGTGAGATTTATCGAGGGATTTTCGCCTTCATTTATGCAGGGGGTAGTCGTATGAGTTTCAGATTTAATTTATGGGAAAGCTAAATTTGGGTTTAGGGTTTTGGCCTCGACTGTCTTCGTTTCTTCGGAAAGGGTTTTGATGAGAGATTCTTGTGAAGTCATCGCTTCAAGTGGAATCTTGGCCTTAGGTTGTGTGTGTCTAAGTTGGTAGACCGCAATAGTTGGCTTAAGGGAACCTCTTGATTTTAGTATTTTTCTGGGATCAGGAACAGGCGTGGTCTATTTACCATCTGGATTTTGTCTGGTGTTCCTTTGACCAGATGCCAACTTACTTAACGTGGAGTCGCCAAGTGAATAATAAAAACTTAGCCTTTAGAAGGTGTTCACTCTTTGTTCACCATCAAAGAGTAGAAACTTGAAAATGTCGTTCTCCCAGGGAAAATGATTTCATATCTCCGTCCCTGGTAGCGGCGCCAAAAAGATGTTGTTCCAGAGCCTGCACTTAAGGCTATAAATTACTGAGTCTAGGCATCCAAAAAGAGGGTGAAATATATAAAGGAAGAAAACAACTGGGAAAAGAAGCTAAGGCCGATTTCTGAGTTGTCTAGGTCTAGCTTCCAATTGTTCCTGAATGATTATGTCTCGTTCAATGGTTGCCCATGAACGTTCAAGTTCGGCTCAGGTAGTAGTAGTTTTCAAAATGGTATCCAAAAGGTTTAAAGCGAGGTTGGTTTGATCTAAGAGACTGAGTTCTATGTTGGGTTGTCTTGCCATAGGTACAGTCATAAAGGAACAAAGTTTTTTATAAAGTGTTGGTTGTTGTTTCCCCTTTAGATTATATGAGAAAGAATCCCAAAATCGAATTAATAGTATAACGAAATCAAAGGCCGTTTTTCGTAACTGAGTTAAATTTTAAAACCATGCATGAAGCAAGAGAAAACATAGAGTTGTTGAACACTGTGAGGCATCAATCAGGGAAGAATCTCACCTTGTGGCAGAAGAAGAAAATAAGCAGGAAAAACTTTAATGAAGCATATGATATAGAAATCTAAACAATTCACAAGTCGTGTACCTGTTGATAGTCGATACAGAGGAAAAGCTACAAATGATTAGATGACTGAAATAAATGATCACCACACTAGAGGTTGTACTAAATTGCAGCTAAGCATTCATTAAAGAGACATATGAGAAATGATGTGAAATGCAAAATAATAGAAGAAACACATAACCCAGTCTTGACGAAAAAAAGAGTCTTCGATCTGCCTTGTATTAATTCTGGTGAAAGAAATATTCTCTGGTACAATCGGCCAAAAGAAAAAATGCCTTTGTTCTATCTTTAAAAATTATACTTATACAAGATTAAAACGCTTTGAATTCTAATCGTTCTAAAAATTTCGGTTACAAATGGAAAATGAAGCGTTTCACTTCCTTGTCTCTTGTCTTCCTCCACGTGGGCAGGGCGTTTTCTTTTCTTGTTCTCTAGCTCCAAAAATAGGATGGAATAGGCATATGTTACTACTTGCATCCATAAGTCTTCCCTTTTCCCTACTCGATACAATTAACACACCTTTATATCAACTGGGCTATCATCTTGGAAGGTTCGGCTTGGTTGTTTGCCTCAAAAGTGTAGCAATTCTTTGCCAACTATGGCAATCTTTTTCCTACTTGTCAGTCTTCCATGATGATAGACCACAATTGCAAGCTTGCTTTTATCAACCATTTATCCACTTGGGCAATATCGACCTGACTTACTTGGGATAATTCACTTGTCCTTTTTCCACATTTTCCTTGATATCCAATAGATGTTTGGCTATGTCAATTTTTCCCAGTGTTCCAGCACTACCTTCCTTATCGAGATCTAACAATTTTTTATTTATCAAGTTGAATGTTTCTTCACAAGAATATCTCATCTCTTTATCTCTTTTTATGCTCTCGGATATATTATGTTCCCACGCGTTCAGTAAGATGTTACCTCTGGTTTGCTTTGGGATAGACAACCTGGAACTGATGGCCACCTCTTCTTTCGTTGTTGCTATAACAACCTCTTGGAAAGCAACCCAAGTTGCCCCAGCTTCTCTTTCTCTCAAGGAGATATCCTTTAATGCTTGTTCTATCATATGAAAATGACTCTGTATGGTTTCTACTTTGGCAAGTAGATCCTGTTGAGATACTTCTACCTTCTTTCATATTTACGTGGCTTGGTATTGGAATACCATTATGTCTATGACTTGGTTTTCAATAGAAATTAATTTAGATTGCAGCAGTTTTATTTTCTCCTCCTGTTGACTTACCTACGTTTGGCTTATTTGTGTCGACTGATACATCTGCTCAAGATCATATTTAAGTCTCTCAATTTCCTATTGATCGGTTACTCTGGCTTGCTTAAAACCTTTATTTGCCTCATCCCTGGCATTCGCCTCTGTCATCGCTACCCGAGCCTCCAATTTGTTGATCAAGAGTTTCTTTTGTTTCAACCATGCCTTCAAAGTTCCAACTGAATATTGGTTGGTTGTTGCATAATCCCCCAATGTTCCTACTACCTCATCGGCGAATTCTTCCTCTTCCAAGGATTCTCCATCTGTTAGGATTTTGTATTTTTTACCTACTGTGCCCGCTCTTTGGTATGTTTCTTGCTTCACCACGACCTTCCTTTTCTTACTGAAGAATAATTCACTAGGAGGCAACTCTTCTACTGTAGAGATAGGTGTCAGGTCCTCCTTGAATATCCACTCTGTATTAGGGTTCCCCTTTGTGAATTGTAAGGGAGTGACGGATGCAATGGGGTTGTTTATTTCCTTGGTAACTATCTCTAGGTTTCCTTCTTCTTGGTTGGGGATCTCTTCTTCCTAATTCAATATCTCAGTTTCCTCTATCTTGTCCTGAGTCTCTTGTTTGCTAGGGTTCGTTCCCGTTGAACTTTTATCTTATGCTTGTTGTGTACCCGGAGGTTGTGATTTTCTACCCTGTAAAACTTTGGGGAGGCAACTTCTCATGTTCTCTTGGAATTTATAAAAATTTACCATATCACCGGGCAACAGAGCTTGAACCCGGCTTAATACTTCAAAGTAGGACCTCACACCTCGGAAGATTTCATCATGAGGTGAGTCTTCGTGTTCGTATCTCTTCAGCCCACAACTCGGCATGTGATTACTCACAACCTTATTAGGGTTGTGTTTCTTAAACTCAATGTCTACCAATTTCATTTCCTCCAAGGTCGTAGCCTCCGATTTGGCATGACTGAAATCTAATAAAGAATATGTACCAATGTGAATGGGTAAGTGTGGCCATACCTTCTTCGATACTCCTTTGAGCTCCTTTCTTATCCCACCGAGCATAGTTTTCCTAGCGATCTCGCGACATACTAGCTTGTCTGGTAAGAATAGAGGCAGAGCATATGGGGGGACAGAGGTGCCAAAAACCCTAATATACGAAAAATCTGCTTCTATATACCAATCTGCGACGCTGGTCAGGTTGGTCATGATGTTATCTAAAATCCTGGGAGGTGGATGGCCGAAGATGGAGACATGCATTGGTACCGTTACCCAGTTGAAAATATCGTAGATGAATTCTTTGGCTTTATCTTCCTAGAGTTTTGAGTGGTAGACATGAATAGGCTCTGCATTAGTTGGAGTCCAACTCCAGCTCATTAATGGGAAAGGTTTCATGAAGAAAATAACGTTCATGATGTAAGCAGACATAAATAATGAAGATGCTTTCCCACTCATCTTCTATGCTTGATATTCTGTAATTCGATTGGCCAGATTGTCTGACAACAATTTGGCCCAGTTGAAAGAAAATCCCTCAGCTACTGTATGAATAAGCGGTACCCATGGGAGACAAAAGTGAGTGGTGTCCTCCTTCACGTACAGTCTACAGGCCATCATCGCTATATACATGAATTGTGGCACTAAATATGAGATTGAATAAATTCCATGAGTATCGACTCTGAATTTCTTGGGGTGAAAAACCTAGTCTTTGATCAGATCGGAGAAGCTTTTCCCAAACTACTCGCATTCCTTCTTTTTGAAACCCTCTAAGAATTCGGCATTGTGAGTAAGTTTTGGTGTGGGAGACAATTTATACATTGCCTGTAAATGATCTGGTCTGAATGTCCCAATTGCTACCTTATGCTCGTTGAATATTGTCCTAGTCGGGATGTCTACATGGTCCAACACCCATCTGATCATATCATAATAGGGAAAAATTCATGGCCTTGCTGCTATCTTGTGCATCTCTGAATGAGAGAAGATTTTGTATTTGGTGGACAATTCGTCTTTCTCGTTATCGCTGGAATCATCTGGACAATTTATCATCTCGGATTGCAGAATGTTGGAGACATGCGTCCATGTTTTGACAGTATTGATACTTCTAGGCGAGGTATCAGAAATAATATCTAAACCTTGACCTGGAATGTCAGCAGCTGCCTTGGATGCTTTTCACGGAGCCATGATATAGAACCTTGCAATTAGATCCCCTGTCACAGAAAATGAAAACACAGACAGAGGTTATCCTGGTGAACTGGCTCTGCGCAAATTAGAAAGAAATCTAAGATAATTACTTAAACCTTTTCTCTTTGAGCACTTAATTCTGTGTGAGTCCTTGCTGACAGAACGTTTAAATAATTTAATAGAAATATTTAGAAATAAAATGGGATCTTACTATCAATCACCTCACTAAATTTCTAATAAATTCCATAAATGTTTGATAATTCGCGATTCGGGAGGATCACGACAACGTTTAATTCTTGGTCCATAGGTTGTATGGGTTGAAGGTTGTTTAAGGTGTTAATTAATATATTTCAGCCTTTTAATTAAGTGTGTTTATTCCTTAATCCCCTTTTCGGCGTTCACAGCATCGAATGATTTTACTCCTAGTCTTTGAACCACGAACCCTGAATTCGCGATAGTGCGATTTGGTTGATTAACTGTGATTTGACTTAAGATTTTAATTAACCACAATTAATTAATGAATATTGTGACTTCGGGGATCAGAGTTACAAATGTGTTGTTTTTGAGGTAACAACTGCCGAGTTGCGAAATCGCGATAAAGATTAACTATGGTTTAAATGTCATTATTCTTGTTATTAACCAGATTGACTTAAAACAACTTTGCAACTTCGCATGTCGAAGGTTCGAAGGGCATTCGATGTGTAACTCCCGAAACGTGAGAGAACGAGGTAATAATGGTGATTAAAACTAAACCAACTATCTCCATTTCGCGTGTCGGGATACTGGGGCTTTGGTAGGTATAATCGTGATATACACGAAATCTCGAAATCCAACTTTTTAAGCTTAAGTGTATCGTTTCACTACTTATAAAATAGGCGGCTCCAACCTTTGATAACTAGAGTATTCGAAAAAAACAAGTGTTCCAATAGTATGCAGATTAAAGAAGTCCCTATACGAAATCAAACAAGCTCCAAGAGCTTGGTATGCAAGAATTGACAGTTACTTTACGAGACTTGGATTTTCCAAGAGCTATGTTGATCCAAACCTTTATTACAAGGTTGTGAATGATGCACCTGTGATTCTACTACTATATGTTGATTCTTTGTTTCTAACAAGTGCACAACCTCTCATTATTCATTGTAAGAAGGAGCTAGCATCTGAATTCGGTATGAAGGATCTTGGTCTCATGCATTACTATCTTGGACTAGAAGTATGGCAGAAGCGTGGTGAAATATTTCTAGGGAAGGGGAGGTATGTTGTAAATATACTTCAAAAGTTTGGGATGATGGATTGCAAATCCATGGAAATTCCCATGGTGACAGATATGAGGAAGTTGAGAGACTCAGATTCTAATCCAGTAGACTCATCCTTGTACTGACAGTTGATTGGATCATTCATGTATTTGGTGAATACCCGACTAGACATTTGCTTTGATGTGAAAATGTTGAGCCAATTCTAGGGGGAACCTAGACATGAGCATTGGATAGTTGCAAAGCATATTTTGAGATATCTTCGTGGGACGCTAAACTATGGTTTGAGATATGCCTCAAACAATGATGTACAACTTCATATATTTAGTGATTTAGGTTGGGAAGGGAGTGCATATGACATAAAGAGTTCTTCTGGTATATGTTTCAGTTTAGGCTCTGCTATGATATCATGGGCTATCAGGAAACAAAATTTTGTGGCACTCAACACTCTAGAAGCATAATATATTGTATCTTATGATGCTTGTACGAAATCATTATGGATCCTTAAGATGGTTTTTGGACTATTTGATCAGGTGCTGGATTCAATTGTGATATATTGTGATAATCAAAGTTGTGTGAATCTTTCAGAGAACTCTATGTTCCATGACATGTCAAGGCACATTGATATCAAGTACAACTTTATCCATGATAAAGTCCAGAAGGGAGAAGTGGTTCTCCATTACATCTCCACCGATGAGTAGACAATTGATATTTTGACGAAGCCTCTGTCCAAGATAAAGTTTGCATACTTGAGGGACAAGTTGGGACTCGTGGATATTTCTCCCTTGGTTCAAAGGGAGGAGATGACTTCCTCGATTGGGAGGGAGTACTGATGAACATACATTCTCCATGTGGAGAATGGTCCAAGTTGGCATATTGTTGATGTGTATCATGCTAGTACAACTTAGATATGATGCAAGGCATCATGTTAGTACATATTAGATATGATACAGATGTCTTGAGACACATCATGCTAGTACAACTTAGATATGATGCATTGACATCATGCTAGTACAACTTAGAAACGATGGTTATGCCTGAGTCAGATCATGCTAGATATGATCATGCTAGTACAACTTAGATATGATGCAGAGCATCATGCTAGTACAACTTAGAGATGATCATACAACTTAGAGATGATGCAGGTGACTCACATCATGCTAGATATGATCATGCTAGTACAACTTAGATATGATGCAGATCATCATTCTAGTAAATCTTAGAGATGATCATACAACTTAGAGATGATGCAGAGGCATTGATCTACATAATGCGAGTACAATTTAGAGATGGCGCATTGACACCATTCTAGTACAGTTTAGAAATGATGTAGATGGTACTCCACATCATGCTAGATATGATCATGCTAGTACAACTTAGATATGATATAGATCATCATGCTAGTACAACTTAGATATGATCATACAACTTAGAGATGATACAGTGGAGTGGATGGTTCTTGTAGCCATTGAGGACATTCAAAATTTGTTGGGACAATTATTCTTCTAGGATGCATGTCTGGATTAGAAGAATGGTCCTTGTATCACTCTATTGAGTGAGTGACTTATATGAGACACTTTGTTGAGTGCGCTAAGTTTAGAACATGACTTATTCATCATCATGCCTGATTATTCAGATGGAGTATGTCTTTGAGAGATGATGCAGATGATGATATGATTTGATGTCAGGAGACTATTGTACTGCATAGTGATAGCTTGTGTAGCTATTAGTTGACTGCATTGGAGACTGTGTGTCTCTGGACAATAGATATGTACTACCGTGGTGGATGTTTTCCACCGGTAGTGATTCTATGTCACTAGTTAGTAGTTGTGTGCTACTAAGAGTGGTTGTGTACCACTGGATAGTATTTGTGTACTACTATGGATCGACATTGTTGTGATCTATTAGATGGAATTGTAGTAACTGTGTACTACTATTGGATTTCCATGGAGATTACCATTAGTGTTGAAGGTGTTTCCTAGGTTGGTGTGCTAACCAGTAGTGTTGGAGGTGATTTCCATCTAGATGGATAGTGATGATGATGCTCGTGACTTGATCTACGTGATAATGAGATAGCCTATGTGGCTATGATGATGATACCTGTAGGATGTTCTGCAAAACTATGTGATCCTTTTCCATACCATGTGAAATGGATAGATGTGTTTGAGATCATTACAATTAATACCTCCCTATCTAGGAGGGATTGTTGATATTATGGTAGTTGCGGGAGGTATTAACCTCCATGTATAACCTTTGGCTAGAATAGAATACTCCAGAAGTAAGAGAAACCATAAATAGATGTGTAGAAACCCTAGAAGACAAGTCAGCTCAGTAAAATAATTAATATTAACGTATTAGATTCTAAAAGGACAAGTTAGTCCAAACAAGTGACAAGAACCACTATAAATAAGAGATGATCTAGCTCTTGTGTACACACTCAATTCACTCACTCTCTCAGTGAAGGATAGTACAATTTTGGAGCTGCAGCTACAATATAGGAAGGTGGATAATCTAGAGTGTTTCTTGGTCTCTCTCTAGCGCCATCTAGCCTAAGATGTGCAACCTACTTTCTAGTATCTCTTGGTGTTGTTCTTGGTGATATTTTACAACTGTTGTTGCTGCAACTGCAACTGTGGTAGATGAGTATTGTTCTTGTTCTATGGATTTGGGACTTTCTATTTGGTGAGCTATCTTTGGAGAAAGATGCACTCTCTTGGTTATCTGTTGGTTCTAGTGTTGCTTCCAGAATCATTCTATCTAGAAAAGGTTATGGTGCTCGGGGGTGGTTGCATGCCTATGGTTGGGTGACAATAGTGATATTGTTTATGGTAAAATGATCACATCGAATATTTTAACAAATATGACTCTTGGCCTTCCACCTTTCTCTATGAATTTTCATCTATAGTGCCCCTCTCTCACTGTAATGATTGGTTTGGACATTGAAGCATCTTCATTATCCAAATTTGATAGTCGATCATCATGGAGTTCAAACCTCCTCTTCAACCATTTGAACTATATTCCTTTTTCTACTCCTCTTCCACTGTGAAAACTATTTTTATTGTTGCTTTGTCGTTCTTGGTTGTAGATCACATTGCGAGAATGTTGAGTATGACCTCCCCTAAGGATTGGTTACATGTCATCATTTAACATGCATTGGATGAGTGACCACATAATATCCTCAAAATACATTATCAGCACTACACATTTGAAACCATAGAAACAAAAAATTAACTAAGTAATAGTTCATATGTGTTTCCCCAAGTTCGGTTCCTGGTTCCTCTGCCTTTGATTAAGGTGTCATGTTCTTTGGGGATGTTAACAAGGTGTCAAATATTAATCCCAAAATATGTATAAAATATGTGATGAATTTCTCAAATCATATATCTAGGAAGTTTTAGATATCGAAAATAACTTTCCAATGGTATAAAGAACGCACAAAACAGACACCCGAGTCAAACGTTACATCCAAATTATAAAATGTAGTTTTGTAGGGTTTTGTCCCCTTTTCAGAGGAGTCAATGGGAATTTCTCTGAATTGTTTTAGAGGAGTTAATGGGAACTACTTTGAATTGTTTTGGAGGAATTAACGGGAACTCCCCTGATGGTTTTTAAGGAGTTAATGGGAACTCCTCTGATGGTTTCATAGGATTTTGTGGGAACTCCTCCAGTTCTTTCGAAGGATTTTTCAACAACTTTCAGAGGAGTTCGTGGGAACTTTCAACAATTTTCAGAAGAGAGGTTTGATATTTTTTGTTTGCATGAGAGAGAATGAGAGGATTTTCAGTAGAAAAGTATAGAAGGGTGGCCCAATTTCTTCTCTTAGGGAAAGGATAAGAGAAGAAATTAGGGAAGGTGTTGTGCGGGAAAAAAACACAGGTAACTAGGAATATCTCTACTAGGAACTCAAGGGAACTCACTACAAGGAAAAATAACAGCCACAACAACAACAGTAGTTGTTACATTGAAACTCACACAAGACTTCACTCTTCAGGCCTGACAACTTGGCTCTTCTACATTCATATCCAAAGCACTCCAAAATGCTCCAAAATTCTCTAGAATTCACCTAGCCTTCTTGCTCTATATCTAGTGGTATTTCTCCTTGCTCCCTGCTTACCGCTCATGTAAAACTCAATGTGTAAAAACTTATTGTAAATGACCATAAATATTTCCTCTATTTTCCAAAAACAATTCTGGCTACTCACTTTTTCCAATGTTGATTGTACTTCATATCCATGTTCTCCAATAACTATGGGATGTGACTCTCACACCCACCCTCTGTAATATACTAGATATAAAATGTATATAGAATAGAAATAAAATGCTAGAAATGGCAGAATAATAGCAATATAACCAGAACATTCACCACAATAGCACTGAAATGATATGAGAATAATAACATAAATAACACTTTGAATCTGAAAGCAATGTTCATGGGCCTCTTCGAGGGGGCAACCTCCAATTGAGAAGAGCTCTATTATAATAATATCTGAGTTAGGGTTCTCATACCCTTGACTCCTATTTATACTAAAAAGAAGCATCTAGAGGAAGATCCTTCTAGAAGCGGAAGCTTCTATTAGGTCTTCATACATCCGCCTTATTCTATTTTATTGAAAGGCCTTATTAATATTGACCTTTATTACATCCAAATATATTGTTCTACCTATGTGTGGGTTAGGAACCTAACATGTCTTCCCCCTTAAAAACAACCTTGTCCTCAAGGCTTGAGATGAGGAAATTGTTGTAGAATGGTAGTTGGTTCCCAAGTGGCATCTGTTGGAGTTGTATCTTTCCACTGGACTAGCACTTCCTTGATGGTTCTCTGACGTAGGCGATGCTCACGCTGGTCTAAAACTGCTTTTGGCTGTAGCCAAATGGATCCTTCTTTAGCTAACTCTGGAAGGTTGGTTTGAATTTGGCACTTAGCTCCAATCACCTTCTTTAAGAATGAAACATGAAAAAAAGGATGTAGCTTCGAATGGCTAGGCAAAGCTAATTGATAGGCTGCTTGTCCCACACACTTGAGAACGGTATAAGGACCATAAAATTTGGGCGCTAGCTTCTGACAATGGTCATCCTTGAGGGAAGTTTGATTGTAAAGTTGCAATCAAAGAAACACCTAATCCCCTTCTGCAAATTGACGTTCAGAGAGAACTTGATCTGCTTGTTGCTTCATGTGATTCTATGCCATGTCCAAATTCTCTTTGAGGGTACGGAGAATAGCTTCTCGGGCTGTAAGTGTTAGGTCAACCGCTTGGACCTTCAAGGCACCTGATAAGTGTGAGAGAACTGAAGGTGGCTTCTGTCCATATACTTCTTCAAAAGGAGTCATGCGTGTAGTTGTATGGTATGAAGTGTTGTACCACCATTCAGCTAGGGGTAACCATTGAGCCCACTGATTTTTCTTTTCGAGGAAAAACACCTCAAATATGTTTCCAAACACTTGTTGACAACTTCCATTTGGCCATCAGTCTGGGGATGATAAGTTGTGCTGAGATGCAATTCGGTGCCTTGTATCTTGAACAGTTCTTTCCAAAAATTGCTTGTGAAAGTTGGGTCGCGATAAAAAAAAATAGAGTGCGACATGCCATGAAGCTTGAAGACATAATCCATGAAAATTTGAGCCACCGTGGATGCTGTAAACGGGTGTTGAAGGGCACAGAAATGAGCATACTTGGAAAGGAGATCAACAACCACCATGATGACTGATTTATTTTCCGATGGGTAAGCCGGTAATAAAATCCATAGAGATATCCTTCCAAATAGCAGGTGGAATCGGGAGTGGTTGTAGTGTGCCCGGAGATTTGATTGTTTCTCCCTTGTTGGGTTGACACACATCACATTCAGCGAAAAAATTACGAATGTCCTGTTTCATACCATCCCAGAAAAAGGAACATTTGACCCTGTCATAGGTTTTGGTGAACCCGGAGTGCCCTGCTGTGGGTGTAGCATGAAGCTCAAAAAGTATCGTGGATTTAAGCTTTGATTGTTTACTTAAATACAAACGGCCTTTGTATCAAAGTTCATCATGGAGCCAAGAGTGCCCTGAGGAAGCTGGAGCATTGGACTGCAATTGTTGGATCAGCTGCGAACTTTTGGGATCTTGTAGCCACTCCTAGCGAACGGCTTGGAGCCAATTTGGTACAATGAATGAAAGAGAAAAAAGGGATCCTTCATTTTCATATTTTCGGGAAAGTGCATCCACAACCACATTGTCTTTGCCTTTCTTGTAAATGATCTCATAATCATATCCAAAGAGCTTAGTCACCCATTTTTGTTGTTCTGGGGAGGAAATGTGTTGTTCCAGAAAATACTTGAGGCTTTGATGGTCTGTCTTAATTTGGAAACGTTGCCCCAATAGATAAGGGCGCCACAGATCAACGACATGCAGAATAGCCAAAATTTCCTTTTCATAGATGGATTTGCCCAGATTTCTTTCAGATAGTTTCTTGTTGGTAAAAGCCAAAGGTCGACCCCCTTGCATAAGGACAACAACAATTCCTTTCCCTAAGGCATCACATTCCAACACAAAGGTCTTCGTGAAATCGGGAAGGGCGAGGACTGGAGTGGTGCACATGGCCATCTTCAAGGTTTGAAAATCTTGAGAAACGGCTGGAGTCCAAGTGAAAGAGTTCTTTTTTAGGAGAGCAGTGAGAGGTGCTGCAATCTTCCCATAATTCTTAAAAAACTTACGATAATACCCTGTTAAGCCCAGAAATCCATGCAAGCTCTTAAGAGTCTTTGGGTGAGGCCAATATTGCATAGCTTCAATCTTTTAGGATCCACCCTGATGCCATCCTTGCCAACCAAATGACCCAAGTATTCTACTTCTGAGGCGCCAAAAGAACATTTAAATTGTTTCAGGAAAAGCTGGTGCTGAGAGAGTAGATGGAGAACTCGATCCACATGAGCAAGATGGTCTGTCCAGGTTTTGCTATAGATGAGGATATCATAAAAGAAAACTAAGACAAAATGGCGGAGAAAAGGACGGAAGACATGATTCATGAGGCTTTGTTAGGTGGAGGGGGCATTACACAAGCCAAAGGGCATGACCAAAAACTCATAGTGGCCCTCATGAGTTCTAAAGGCAGTCTTGGGAATGTATTCCTCTTTCATACGTATCTAGTGGTAGCCCGAACGAAGATCCAGTTTAGTGAAGAATTGGGCACCACTCAATTCATCCAAGAGGTCATCAATGACAGGAATGGGGAATTTGTCTTTGATGGTAAGTTTGTTGAGGGCACGAAAGTCAGGACACATTCGCCAAGAACCTTCTTTCTTCAGGACCATGACCACATGAGAAGAGTAGGAGCTTGTACTAGGGCGGATAATGCCTGCATTAAGGAGTTCTTGGACCATTTTCTCAATTTCATTTTTTTGGGAGAAGGGGTGACGATACAGACAGATATTGGGAGGAAGGCTTCCAGGTATAAGGGGAATGGAATGATCATGAACACCACGGGAAGGAGGGAGTCCTTGGGGGGTGGAAAATACCAATGGATGTTTAGAAAGGATGGCTTGGAGGTCTTGCGGGACTGAGGGTGTCTCTGTTGCTTATATGGCATGGAGTTGGGAGATAACACTAGAATGAACTTTTTTGAGAAGCTTTTCTATGTGATGGGAACTAATGATCTCAGGTGAATCGACAGTGATGCCTTGGAACTTATATTGGTGGCCCTCCTGGTCGAATTGCATGGTTAAGTCTTTAAAATCCATGAGAATGGGACCCAACGTCCTTAACCAGTCTGCACCCAACACAATGTCACAACCTCCCATGTCGATAGTAAACATATGGTATTTCAGGTGGTAGTCACCAATTTGGAGACACACATTTTCACAATGCCCTCCACATTTCATGGAGCCACCATTGGCAATCATGATTTGGAAATTATTGACGGCATGGATGTAGCAATGAGTTTCTTGGTGGTACAAGCGCCACCTAGGGCACGCCCGCGACCACCAGGATCCTCTCTTCCCCTCGGCCCGAAGAGTTTTCACTACCTCTTCTGATCCCTTATCGGAACCTGTCCGCACCCACAAGATGCTCTCTCTCGGGGATCTCCCCTTTACCTTTTTTGGGATATCGGACCTTGTTGTGTCGTGAGTCCGGTGCTTACGGATTCGGGTTTCACGATTCCCCGATGCCCGATGAGTATTTCACTAAGGTTATCCGTGTTCTTGTCGAGATTTCACCCGTCGGGAAATCGGGACTTATGATGCCGTAAGTCACTTACCTCTTGTGTCGTCGATTCCCGATTCCCCGATGCCACCTATCCTTTGCTCCCAAATGCCTGGACTCCACACTCCCATGGTGATCTCATGCCACGTGTCCCAGCAACGATCAATGGTTTCCACTGCGTCGGGAAATCACTAATCGCGATTTCAATACTCGCAATACTCGTGACTCCGGAAATCCCGAAATGCTGAAACCTGATGGCTCTTAGCTCTCCCCAGCGCGTTAAGGCTTAACCTATGCGCAACTCTTCTGAGATCAATGGGTGTCAGGACTTCGCTAATTCACCCGCGAAATCTGACCGTCGTTCCCTCCTCCTTGAGGATTTCTGGAAAAACGACTTAGTTCTTCTGTCGGCCTATTCTCCCAGCCTGTGCTCGCAACTCTTGCTCAAAACCTTCTCTGACCCAACACCCTGGGTTCTATTTCACGAAATTACAAGGGTTCTATCCCTCTTGAGCTTATTCACTCTGACTCCTCCAGAGGAATTCATGCGCCTTCCTCGCACTTGGAATTCAACGACTTTTTTATGTGTTGAATCCCTCAGACCCTGTGCAACTCTTGCAACAGTAGTCTCTGCCTTTTCTAGCTCAGTTTAACGACTGAGACTTTTAATTCCGCCTGTGCGCTCTTCAACCGGCCTCAACAAACTCTTGAGACTTCTGGGTGAATGAGAATAAGTGTTAAACTACTGATCCCTCGTCAACGCACTCTATGCGGATGAATTCGACTGCACTCTATGCAGGAATCTCCTAGTTCAGATAGAGAAACAATTGAAACTTATTCTCTTCTCTCTCAGACTTCAATTAAAACCTTGAAATCACCTACACAACATATTCTAAGCAAATGCCTCACTAGACACAAACATCCATGAGCATACAAACAATATATTCAGAGAAAAAAAACAACACCGACACAATTTGAATCAAAGACTCTCTTCTATTAACTCAAATCTGTACATGGGTGTTCTTCACAACTTCTCTGCTAGCGCTCTTCTCTTCTGAATGATTCTGAATTCCCAATAATGTGACAATGTACAAAGGAGGGTGTCTATATCCGTTTTCCCTCTTGGACTCTATGCTATCAAATCTACAATTAAAATCTACCTACCAGCATTAACTATTTTAAATGTCGTTTATCTACTTAAGGACGAGAGCTTAAAGGCTCAAGGTCCAATACACTATACAAAGGCGCTTTCCATAAATGGTTCATTTATACATTGGCGCATCATCTTAAACGAAATTTCAAAAAGTTTCGGCTGGCCTTGTCCAGCTGTTCGCCATCTTTCATGCTGGCTCGCTTGTCTCGGCAATGCTCCTTGATGAGTCAGCGATGCTTCTGCATCATACTCCTCGGATTGAAAACTTTCATGGGCTCCTGTCCATGAGCTCCTGCACGGTCTGCCCATTCTGTTGAATAACTGTTTCTGTCTCCCAGCTGGCATCCTCCACTGGGTGATTCTTCCACTTCACCAAATATTCGAAGTACTGCTTTCATCTGGTTTTCTTACCCGCTCGCTTATCCAGTATGCACTCCATCTGTGGCTTCTCTGCAACTGGTAATTTCTTTGTCCACTCAACCACTAGTTTCTCAGCTCCAGTTTCTGCTTCTCCAGTCCTCTATGGGTATAAATCTAAAACATTAAATATCGGAGATATCCCGATGCCATCCGGCAATTCAATTTCGTATGCATTCTCTCCAAATTTCTTTAGGACCTTGCATGGCCCAATTTTCTTCATTTTTAATTTGTTATATGTTCCCCTTGGGAATCTTTCCTTTCTCAAGTGTGCCAGAAACAGATCACCAACTTCAAACTGAATTTGTCTCCGATGTTGATCTGCTCTACGCTTGTACTCTTGATTTCAATCAATCAACCGCTGCTTCACCTTGCCGTGAAGTTCCTTCATTGCCTCTACAAATTCTTCAGCACTTGCACTGCTAACAGCAGTCTGCTCTGACTCCCTGAGTTCAGATACTCCTCTCAGCTGCCTGCCATATACAATCTCAAACGGACTTTTACCTGTGCTCCTGTTCACAGAGTCATTATATGCGAACTCTGCCTGTGGCAACACATTGTCCCAGCTGCTGTGGTGCTCTATCACCAGGCTTCTCAACAAATCTCCAAGACTCATGTTCACAACCTCTGTTTTCCCATCAGTCTGTGGATGATAAGCCGAACTAAATGCCATATTAGTTCCTAGCTTCTTCCATAGCGTCCTCCAAAAATGCCCTATGAATTTGGTATCCCTGTCTGATACTATGCTTCTCGGCAATCCATGGAGTCGAATGATCTCCTTGAAAAACAAGTTTGTGATGTGGGTCGCATCGCTGGTCTTTTGGCACGGAATAAAATGTGCCATATTTGAAAACCTGTCAACCACCACAAATATGGAATCGACCCCTCTCTGCGTCCTCGACAATCCAAGTACGAAATCCATGTTGATCGCCTCCCACGGCCTCTCTGGTACGGGCAGTGGCTGGTAAAGACCTGCATTCTGTTTCCGGCCCTTCGAATGTTGAAAAATTCGACACCTGTCAACAAACCTTTTGACATCTTCTCGCATGCTTGGCCAAAAATACGATTCGTTCAACTTTGCGAATGTTTTATCGTGACCAAAATGTCCTGCTAGGCCTCCGCTGTGTTTCTCCTTTAGCAAATTCTCCCTCATGGAGAAATTTGGAATACACAGTTGATTGCCTCTGAACAACAATCCCTCCTAGATCATGTAATCCATCCATGGGCTCCGATCCCTAACGACTGGATTCTCATTTGCTTTATACGCTTCTCTGAAATCTGCATCCCCTGCATACATATCTTTAAAATTTTCGAAGCCCAATGTCCTGACTCGGAACTCCTGCAACAACAAACATTTTCTGCTCAAAGCATCAGCCACTTTGTTAGCAGTTCCTGAAATATGTTTGATCACAAACGTGAAATTCTGCATATACTCTACCCATTTTGCATGCTTCTGATTCAACTTATCTTGTTGACTCACAAACTGTAAGGCATGATTATCGTTGTACAATACAAATTCTTTTGGGATCAAGTAATGCCTCCACTTCTTTAATGCCTGGATGATGGCATAAAATTCTTTATCATACGTGGAGTTTTTCAGCTTTGCGTCATCCAGCTTCTCGCTGAAATATGCAACTGGTCTGTCCTCTTGACTCAAGACCGCTCCTATGGCATATCCGCTCGCATCACATTTCACTTGAAATGTCTTCTTGAAGTCCGGCAACACCAACACTGGTTGTTCTGTTATCTTCCGCTTCAACAGATTGAAGCTCTTCTCAGCCTCTGCTGTCCAATGAAAAGTCTTATGCTGCTTCTTCACTGTGTCCATTATTGCCGCGCTAATCCCACTAAAATTTCGAATGAACTTTCGGTAGAAACTAGCCAAACCATGGAAACTCCTCACCTCAAAAACATTTCTGGGTGATGGCCAATTTTTAATCACTTCTACCTTGCTTGGGTCCATTTTCAATTCATTCGTCGAAATGACAAATCCCAAGTAAATGAGCTCTGTTTTCATGAACGGAGATTTCTTCATGTTTATCAACAGCTTCTCCTGCTGTAGCTTTCTCATCACAGCGGCCAAATGTTTTAGATGTTCAGCCTTCGTCTTGCTGAAAATCAGTATATCATCCAAATATACGACAACAAACTTGCCGATGAACTCCTTCAGGACTTCATTCATCAGCCTCATGAATGTGCTCGGCGTGTTTGTCAAGCCAAATGGCATGACCAACCATTCGTAAAAACCTTCATTTGTTTTGAATGTTGTCTTCCATTCATCACCTTCCCTCATGCGAATATGGTGATATCCACTTTTTAGATCAATATTTGAAAAATAATTTGCCCCACTTAGGCAATCCATCAGATCATCCATTCTCGGCAGTGGAAATCTGTACCTGATGGTAATTTTTTTTATTGCCCTCGAGTCGGTGCACATTCTCCAGCCTCCGTCTTTCTTCGGACTAAGCACGGTTGGAACAACACACGGACTCAAACTTTCTCTGACCAGTCCCTTGTCCAATAAATCCTGCACTTGCTTCTTAACCTCCTCGTTCTCCTGAGGCGTCAATCTGTACGCAGCCTTGTTCGAAAAACTACTCCCTGGTATGAGATCAATGTGATGACTCACACTTCTCATCGGTGGCAATGAATGAGGTAATTTGTCCACGATGATGTCAACGAACTCCCCCAGCAGTTCCTGAATCTCAACTGGTAAGTCATCCACTTTCGTGCTAGTCAGGACAATTCTTGGTTTCCTGACCACAAAGAATTGTGGATCTTCCTTCTTCTCCATCTCTGTGAGAAGATCCTTCCCACTCATGAGAAGTATGGTGTTGTTTACTTCCGGTTTTTTTTCCTTATCCTTTATCGGAAGCAACTTGTGCGTTCTTCCATCCTTCTCTAAAGTATATGTGTTCATTCTTCTGTCATGAATCACACTTCGGTCATATTGCCATGGTCTACCCAATAACAAATGACATACGTCCATGGGGATAACATCACAGAGGATTTTATCATTATAACCCCCTATTTTGAATTCAACTAAACATTGTTTAGTGGCACTTACCTGGTGTCCTTTCTGTAGCCACGAAACCTTATATGGGTTGGGATGATTAGTTGTCTCCAGCGCTAGTTTCTCCACCATCTCGGTTGAAACGAGATTGTCAGTGCTCCCGCTGTCCACAATGATCTTGCATTTCCGGTCCTTGGTTTTTCACGCTATCCTGCACAGTTTGGTCCTCTGAGTTGAATTTTCATGCACCTCTTTCTCAGGTGTCAAAAGGACTTTTCGCATCAGAAGTGAGCTTCCGCTTTCTGTACCTTCTGCTTCATCATCTCGCCTCTGTGCCTCAACGATGTGAGCTTCTCCTCTGTCATTTTTCCAGTCTGGACAGTCAACTGCCTTGTGTCCATCCTTCCCACACGTGAAACATGTGATGATTCCACCTCGGCCTCTTCCCCTACCTCTGGTACGAGGAAAAGTGTTTGCATCAGCATAATATCCTCGCTGTTTGTTATGCTGTCTCCTCTGCTCAACATATGGTTGCCTCTGTTGTGAGGTTCCACCTCTTTCAATCTTACCTTGAGGTTTCTTCCAGTCGTCCCTGGGCTTCTGATATTTCTCTTGGGCAACTGTCTTGCCTCTCGGTTGACTCCTACCTCGCCCTCACTGACCTTACTTACGGCTCAGCTTCTCCTCGGCTTTCAGAGCCATCTGGTAAGAATCCTCAACTGTTCGGATGGTTGCCATACTTAATTCATCTTGAATTTCATACCTCAGGCCATTTAGATACCTGGCCACCTTCTCATCATCGCTCTCTCGATGACCTGCTCGGATATTGAGCTTGTAAAACTCCTCGGTATACTCTTTTACCGTCATCAACTTCTGTCTCAGGTTTTGCATTCTCCTGAACAGATTAATTTGGTAGTCCCTTGGGATGAACCTTGCTTTCATCTTAGCAATCATTCGATCCCACCTTTTAATTTTATGTTTGCCTTTGGAACGTCTATCTGCCTGTAGCTCGTCCCACCACAATGTTGCGTGTCCCTTCATTTTCGTGACAGCATGCCTTACCTTTTTATCTTCTTCGATATATTCATAATCGAAGTAGGTGTCAAGAGCTCGGATCCAATCCAACAACTCTTCTGCATCCAAACTCCCTTCGTAGACTGGAATATCCATTTTCGTCTTTGAACTCATCCTGGCAATAGCTTTAATCAACCGTTCGGTTGACACATCTCCTGCTGTGACCTCTTCTTCATGTCCAGCTTCCTCTTCAACTTCGGAGTCACTCAGATCTCCAGCATTGGGTGTGCGTCTCTGCGCTGCTTCCATATCTTCCATTCTGGCACGGAGATTTCGTATTTCCCTCTCCATCTCTACGTTCTGTCCTTGGCTACTTCTTTCTCTGGACAGTTCCCTTTCCCCCTCTAGGTTGGGCGATTGCCTACCCCTTCTCGGCGGCATGGTGAAATTATTCCTTCTCTCTATTGCAGAAAACAAAGAGCTTAATTAGCTCTGATACCACTATGGTACAAGCGCCACCCAGGGCACGCCCGCGACCACCACGATCCTCTCTTCCCCTCGGCCCGAAGAGTTTTCACTACCTCTTCTGATCCCTTATCGGAACATGTCCGCACCCACAGGATGCTCTCTCTCGGGGATCTCCCCTTTACCTTTTTCGGGATATTGGACCTCGCTGTGTCGCGAGTTCGGTGCTTACGGATTCGGGTTTCACGATTCCCCGATGCCCGATGAGTATTTCACTAAGGTTATCCGTGTTCTTGTCGGGATTTCACCCGTCGGGAAATCGGGACTTACGATGCCGTAAGTCACTTACCTCTTGTGTCGTCGATTCCCCGATGCCACCTGTCCTTTGCTCCCAAATGCCTGGACCCCACACTCCCGTGGTGATCTCACGCCATGTGTCCCAACAACGATCAACGGTTTCTGCTGCGTCGGGAAATCACTAATCGCGATTTCAATACTCGCAATACTCGTGACTCCGGAAATACCGAAATGCCGAAACCCGATGGCTCTTAGCTCTCCCCTGTGCGTTAAGGCTTAAACTGTGCGCAACTCTTCCGAGATCAATGGGTGTCGGGACTTCTCTAATTCACCCGCGAAATCTGACCGCCGTTCCCTCCTCCTTGAGGATTTCTGGAAAAACGACTCAGTGCTTCTGTCGGCCTATTATCCCAGCCTGTGCTCGCAAATCCTGCTCAAAACCTTCTCTGACCCAACACCCTGGGTTCTCTTTCACGATATTACAAGGGTTCTATCCCTCTTGAGCTTATTCACTCTGACTCCTCCAGAGGAATTCGTGTGCCTTCCTCGCACTTGGCATTCAATGAATTTTTTATGTGTTGAATCCCTCAGACCTTGTGCAACTCTTGCAACAGTAGTCTCTGCCTTTTCTAGCTTAGTTTAACGACTGAGACTTTTAATTCCGCCTGTGCGCTCTTCAACTGGCCTCAACAAACTCTTGAGACTTCTGGGTGAATGAGAATAAGTGTTAAACTACTGAGCCCTCATCAATGCACTCTATGCGGATGAATTCGACTGCACTCTATGCAGGAATCTCCTGGTTCAGATAGAGAAACAATTGAAACTTATTCTCTTCTCTCTCAGACTTCAATTAAAACCTTGAAATCACCTGCACAACATATTCTAAGCAAATGCCTCACCAGACACAAACATCCATGAGCATACAAACAATATATTCAGAGAAAAAAAACAACACCGACACAATTTGAATCAAAGACTCTCTTCTATTAACTCAAATCTGTACATGGGTGTTCTTCACAACTTCTCTGCTAGCGCTCTTCTCTTCTGAATGCTTATGAATTCCCAATAATGTGACAATGTACAAAGGAGGGTGTCTATATCTATTTTCCCTCTTGGACTCTATGCTATCAAATCTACAATTAAAATCTACCTACCAGCATTAACTATTTTAAATGTCGTCTATCTACTTAAGGACGAGAGATTAAAGGCTCAAGGTCCAATACACTATACAAAGGCGCTTTCCATAAATGGTTCATTTATACATTGGCACATCATCTTAAACGAAATTTCAAAAAGTTTTGGCTATCCTTGTCCAGCTGTTCACCATCTTTCATGCTAGCTCGCTTGTCTCGGCAATGCTCCTTGATGAGTCAGCGATGCTCCTGCATCACTTGGGCAATGCGGGGATGAATAAAATTATGGGTGCTTCCACTATCAACCAGAATGATGACCTTCCGATGCTTGATGTAGCTGATTATCTTAAGGGTTTGGGGAGCAGAGAAACCAGTGAGAGAATTGAGGGAAATGATTGGTTCTACTTCGAGAGGGTCTGAGGGAGGGTTTATGTCAGTGGATTCAGGGGACTCAGACACAAGGGGCATTTCTACATCCTCATATGAATATTCCTTAGAGATGGCCATAAAGAGATTTTGTTCTTTACACTTGTGGCCTGGGAAATATTTGTCATCATAGTTATAACAAAGGCCTTTGAGTTGGCATTCAACCATTTCAACCCTGGTCAATTTTTGGATCTTTAGTGGAGTAGAGGGAGTAGTAGGATTTATTGGTTTAGAGTGAGGAATAAAGGAGGGTTTTTGGTTTTGAGAAGATACAACCTGTTGTGATTCTTTATCTCTTTTAGTAGCCTCCACCCAACTCTGAGGCTGAGCCATGAGGACATGGGCCCGAATCTTATCCTTGAGGCCGCTGATAAAACACTCTCGGAAAAAGGCATTAGACATGCCCTCTGTTCTAAAATCCAGGTGCTCAAAGGAAGCTATAAAGTCTTCCACTATTCCTAATTGCTTCAACTTTGTCAAACGACCCAAATGGTTGGTGTTAGTGTCAAAGCGTTCATAAAGCTCTACCACAAAGTGTGTCCAAGCAATATACCCTTGACAAGAATTTTTTCTCCATTGCCACCATTGCCAACGTTCCTGATCTAGATGGAGAACACCATACCGGAGTTTGGCCAAGTCATCTGTAATGTCATATAAAGAGAAATAATGTTCCATTTGGGTTACCCAACCAGTGGGGTCCGAGCCATCAAATTTGGTCACATCCACCCACGAAAGGCGTAGGTCACGTTGAAAGTGATGGTTCTGAAAGTTATGGGAATGAGGGGAATGGTCACCGCCAATATGTGGAGGTGAGGAAGAGGAAGGGTTATCTGTAGGGATATGCAGTTTGGTGCAGAGTGCCAAAAAGATTGAGTCAAGCTGGGTGGTGAGGTCCTGTTTGATTTCCTCCCTTGAGGACTGCATGGTTGTATTGATGGCGGCAACATTGGCACTGAGTTGTTTCACTTCTTGTTGGGTCTCGATGAGACCAGATTGCAAGGTGTTGAAGCGAGCTTCCAAGTCTTGGCTACGGGTATGGGCCATGAAGATGGGGGAACTGAAAAGGG
>ML807251.1:229205-241924 GCA_009831015.1 Picea engelmannii
GCTGTGGGTGTAGCATGAAGCTCAGAAAGTACCATGGATTTAAGCTTTGATTGTTTACTTAAATACAAATGACCTTTGTATCGAAGTTCCTCATGGAGCCAAGAGTACCCTGGGGAAGCTGGAGCATTGGGATGCAATTGCTAAATCAATTGCAAACTTTTGGGATCTTGTAGCCATTCATGGCGAACGGCTTGGAGCCAATCTGGTACAATGAATGAAAGAGAAAAAAGGGATCCTTCATCTTCATATTTTTGGGAAAGTGCATGCGCATCCACATTGTCTTTGCCTTTCTTATAAATGATCTCATAATGATATCCAAAGAGTTTAGTCACCCATTTTTGTTATTCTGGGGAGGAAATGCATTGTTCCAGAAAATACTTGAGGCTTTGATGGTCTGTCTTAATTTGGAACCATTGCCCCAATCGATAAGGACACCACAGATCCATGACATGCAGAATAGCCAACATTTCCTTTTCATAGATGGATTTGTCCAGATTTCTTTCAGATAGTTGCTTGCTGGTAAAGGCCAAAGGTCAACCCTCTTGCATAAGGACAACACCAATTCCTTTCCCTGAGGCATCACATTACAACACAAAGGTCTTTGTGAAATAGGGAAGGGTGAGGACTAGAGTGGTGCACATGGCCATCTTCAAGGTTTGAAAAGCTTGAGCAGCGGCTGGAGTCCAAGTGAAAGAGTTCTTTTTGAGGAGAGCAGTGAGAGGTGCGACAATCTTCCCATAATTCTTAACAAACTTGCGATAATACCCTGTTAAGCCTAGAAATCCACACAAGCTCTTAAGAGTCTTTGGGTGAGGCCAGTCTTGCGTAGCTTCAATCTTTTTAGGATCCACCCTGACGCCATCTTTGCCAACCAGATGACCCAAGTATTCTACTTCTGAGGCGCCAAAAGCACATTTAGACTGTTTCAGGAAAAGTTGGTGCTGAGAGAGTAGATGGAGAACTTGATCCACATGGGCAAGATGGTCTGTCCAATTTTTTCTATAGATGAGGATATCGTCAAAGAAAACTAAGACAAAATGGTGGAGAAAAGGACGGAAGACATGATTCATGAGGCTTTGGAAGGTGGAGGTGGCATTACACAAGCCAAAGGGCATGACAAAAAACTCATAGTGGCCCTCATGAGTTCTAAAGGGAGTCTTGGGAATATCCGCCTCTTTCATACGTATCTGGTGGTAGCCTGAACGAAGATCCAGTTTAGTGAAGAATTGGGCACCACTCAATTCATCCAGGAGGTCATCAATGACAGGAATGGGGAATTTGTCTTTGATGGTAAGTTTGTTGAGGGCACATAAGTCAGGACACATTTGCTAAGAACCTTCTTTCTTCAGGACCATGACCATAGGAGACGAATAGGGGCTCGTACTAGGGTGGATAACACCTGCATTAAGGAGTTCCTGGACCATTTTTTCAATTTCATTTTTTTGGGAAAAGGGATGATGATACAAATGAATATTGGAAGGAAGGCTTCCTGGTACAAGGGGAATGGAATGACCATGAACACCATGGGAAGGAGGGAGGCCTTGGGGAGTGGAGATGACCAATTGATGTTTAGAAAGGATGGCTTGGAGGTCTTGTGGTATGGAGGGTGTCTCTGTTTCTTGTATGGCATGGAGTTGGACGATAACACCAGAATGACCCTTTTTGAGCATATTTTTCATGCGATGGGAACTAATGATCTCAGGTTAACCGACGATGGTGCCTTGGAACTTATATTAGTGGCCCTCCTGGTTGAATTACATGGTTAAGTCTTTAAAATCCATGAGACGGGACCCAAAGTCCTTAGCCAGTCTGCACCCAACACAATGTCACAACCTCCCATGTTGATAGCAAACATATGGGATTTCAGGTGGTAGTCACCAATTTGGAGACACACATTTTCACAACGCCCTCCACATTTCATGGAACCACCATTGGCAATCATGATTTGGAAATTATTGATGGCATGGATGTAGCAATGAGTTTCTTGGGCAATGCGGCGATGAATAAAATTATGGGTGTTGCCACTATCAACCAGAATGACGACCTTCCGATGCTTGATGTAACCGATTAGCTTGAGGGTTTCGGGAGCGAAGAAGCTAGTGAGAGCATTGAGGGAAATGACTGGTTCTACTTCGGGAGGGTCTGAGGGAGGGGTTATGTTAGTGGATTTATGTGATTCAGACATAGAGGGAATTTCTTCATCTTCTTCCGAAATCTCCTCGGAGATGGCCATAAAAAGATTTTGTTCTTTACACTTGTGGCCCAGGAAATATTTGTCATCACATTTATAACAAAGGCCTTTGAGTTGGCGTTCAACCATTTCAACCTGGGTCAATTTTTGGATCTTCAGTGGAGCAGAGGGAGTAGTGGGATTTACTGGTTTAGGGCGAGGGATGAAGGAGGGTTTGCGGTTTTGAGAAGATGCAACCTGTTGTGCTTCTTTATCTCTTTTGGTAGCCTCCACCCAACTCTCAGGCCGATCCATGAGGACATGGGCCCAAATTTCATCCTTGAGGCCGCTGATAAAACACTCTCAGAAAAAGGCATCAGACATGCCCTCTATTCTAAAAGCTAGGCGCTCAAAGGCAGCTATAAAGTCTTCCACTGTTCCTAATTGTTTAAGCTTTGTCAAACAACCCAAATGGTTGGTGTCAGTGTCAAAGCATTCATAAAGCTCTGCCACAAATTGTGTCCAAGCAATATACCCTTGATGAGAATTTTTTCTCCATTTCCACCATTGCCAACGTTCTTGATCTAGATGTAGAACACCATACCAGAGTTTGGCCAAGTCATTTGTAATGCTGTATAAAGCGAAGTAATGTTCCATTTGGGTTACCCAACCAGAGGGGTCCGAGCCATCAAATTTTGTCACATCCACCCATGGAAGGCGTAGGTCACGTTGAAAGTGATGGTTCTGCAAGGTATGTGAATGAGAGGAATGGTCACCTTCAATATGTGGGGGTAAGGAAGAGGAAGGGTTATCTGTAGGGATATGTAGTTTGGTGCAGAGTGCCAAAAAGACTGATTCAAGCTGGGTGGTGAGGTCTTGTTTGATTTTTCCCATTAAGGACTGCATGGTTGTATGATAGTGACGACATTAGCACTAATTTGTTTCACTTCTTGTTGGGTCTCAATGAGACTAGATTGCAATGTGTTTAAGTGAGCTTCCAAGTCTTGGCTACGAGTGTCATCCATGAGGATGGGGGAACTGAAAAGGGGCGGGCAGGGTAAATTTTTTTTTCCGAAAAAATGATATGGATGAATGTGATAAGGGCGAAGAGATGAATCCAATGGAATAGGTCTGAAATAATGGTGACAAAATTTCCAGACTTTTTATTTTTTTTACAAAGTTATACTCCGGTCTGAAGAATATTGTAGAGAGGAAATGCCCAAATTCTTAACCAGAAAGAAATGTGTATTTACTTGGCAACCCGAACACAGTTGCGCGACAATAGATCTTGTTTGTTTTAATTTGTTTATGTTTCTGTCCCCAAGGGTTAGGTATTCAAGGGTTCTACAGACAAGGGTTTGCCCTGTGCTATAGCTCTCTGATATACGTGCAGGGTCCAACTGTAGTACTCGGCCCAATATCTTAGGGCACTAACTAAAGAGGATAGACCATACCCTTAACCGTACTACCCAACTACCCAGGTACTAGAGAGTATCTTCCCAAGTGTTGTTCTCGGTGACACTATAGCAATCAGGCAGCTGATCGGTTTATCTAAAGAGGGCTTTCAGATAATCTAGGTCGATATGTACACAAGTGTTGTCTGATGCGCTACCACTCGAAGGGGTACCAACAGGGGTTACAAGAGTGGCCAACAGATGTGCACTTAAGTACCACTTTTATTTCCTACGTGTATGAATCCCTCAACCGCGGGTTTATGCATGTAATGACATATCTTTGTGGCTTAAAGACGCCAAAATACGTCTCTACCCTGGAAAAAAAAAATTTAACCCACACTTTCTGCTGAGGAAAGTGCTCTAATACCACTTGTAATATACCAGATATAAAATGTATACAGAACATAAATAAAATGCTAGAAATGGCATAATAATAGAAATATAACCAGAACATTTACCACAATAGCATTGAAATGATATGAGAATAATAACATAAATAACACTTTGAATCTGAAAGCAATGTTCACGGGCATCTTCGAGGGGGAAACCTCCAGTTGAGGAGAGCTCTACTACAATGATATCCAAGTTAGGGTTCTCATGCCCTCGACTCCTATTTATACTAAAAAGAAGCATCTAGAGGAAGATCCTTCTAGAAGCATAAACTTCTATTAGGTCTTCTTACATCCGCCTTATTCTATTTTATTGAAAGGCCTTATTAATATTGACCTTTATTACATCCAAATATATTGTTCTACCTATTTGCAAGTTAGGACCCTAACACCCTCTTACATGATTTTAATGATTGGGATCTCATTCACTCAAATAGAAATTGGAATTTGTCCCCAATGGTAATAAAATTAAGGAAAATGGTTGAATTATTACCCATAATTAATTCTCCCCTTGGACCCCTCTTAACAATCTCTTCTCTCATGGAAAACTCATCCCACATCTCTGTCCATATCCCCCAGTAGCTGGTATCACATTTTATTTATTTAAAAATATAAAATACATTCACATATTACATCATTTGGCCATAACCACATTCATATCTACATTATGCATAAGTTAAATTGGGGATTATAGTGGGGATGATACAAATCATGTCTCTATGAGTTTTACCTTTTAATAATTAGATATAATTTACATTATACTCAAAGTTATATGTTCCAATATCTATATATGTATGTTATTTTATATTTATAACATTGCCTCTCCCTTCAAAAGTCGTTTTCCTCGAAGCATACTTGAAAAATTAGACTTTGGAACATTTCCTTTTTAAAGTGTCCTCCTTGGTCTTTTCGCCATCGATTGAGAATGGTCATTTTGGTTATGGATTTAGGTTCTAAAAATTGCTTTGAACACCTCCAAGGCACGTGGTAACTTGATTATAATGCTTTGATGTTCGTTTATTTCATCTCTTGTTACAATGTTTTGGTGATCACTAATATGATGCTTTCTTTGACATGTAGATACTTTATGCTTGACATTTTATTTCTTTGTTGGTTGCGACAACTCTATCTTATGATGGAAATTTTCTAATCCATATAGCTTATAATAGTACACTAAATGAAAAGAAAGCATGAGAAGTTCCTAGTTGGGATAATCCTACCTTTATCCCTTTTCCTGGAAGATATATATATATATATAACCAAAGGGAGGGACTCATGTTTGAATTTAAAAGGTTTGTTGCATAAGTACCCAATTGTGTAACCATTCATTGCCTAATACCATATCCAATCCATCAAATGGCACAATGTAAAACCCTGCTTGTAGTTTCAATTTTATATTTGTAAAGAAATGTTTTGGCATCTTCCTACTCCTTTGAGTTATTGTCCATCAAAAATATTAACTATTATATCCTTGATAGGATATCAAAAAGGGTTTAATTTCTTATCAAAATGGATTTCTATCCGGTAATGCGTGCTACAAAAAATTATTGATATCGTTACATCTCTATTTTTAATGACTCCTCTTTGTTCCAGAGTCCTTGGTTGCAAATTTCTTGTCATGGATGCAGGGCAATTTCTAGGTTTGTTTCTTCTTCTCTTAGATCCTTAGTCTTATAAATATTCCTTAGGTGTGGTGGAGTATATATTATACTAGGTTCTATATATTTTGGAAGTAGAAATTCTCCTTGACTTCGAGGTTTCTTGGTGTATGTGATTGTAGCTAATGAGATTTTAGGCCTAATGAAAACATTGTCAGATTCTAACTTATACTCAATCGTGATTTCATCTTCCAAGTCTAGAATTTCTACTTCCTTCTCGTTCATTATTTTTCAATACCATAGTGACTTTTTTCATCACATCATTGCTATGGAAACCATTTTTTACCACAATTGTGAGAATTGTTTTCCTTCTTTTTGTTCCTTTCTCAGTGGTCGAATTTTTTGTTTTCATGTTGGTTTTGTGGATTACAACTGATTGTCTTCTCTGTTGGTTTAAAAGATACTTTTTTTTTACTATGGATTTTTCTTTCAGTAAACATTGTTGTGCTTTTGGCCTCATCCACATTTTGAGGTTTCCATATTTTAAGTTCACTGTAGACACTATGATAAAATCCTACGATGTACATTTTCAATTGTTTTTTTTTTTAAATAAAAAAGTGGAACCTACTATATTAGATAGACAAAAAACTTTTACAGAGTATACAAAAGAGTAGGTCTGATGTCATCCAAAATGTTGCCGATTATCGGAAACCAGCATAGGTGGAGAGCAGGTAGCAGTAGCATGATGAAACATATAACAGAGTAGCATCTGTCCTGCCCGAAGGAAACCAGGACAGATGTCTATAGTCTAAAATCACATAAAACAGTAACATATTAAAACTAGAAACCAAGAGAGCATAAAAACCTAGGTGCATGGTGACCTGTCATCCTCGCCAGTCTGCCACGTGGACCCAGCTAGGATGGCGAAATCTTGCGCGCATAGGGGGCATTTCCACTTAGTTGGAGCGTTGGAAAACACATCGAGGAGCATGTCCATGCGCTGGCCCATGAGGAGGGCCCGATGCTCCAGGTCAGACAAGTGGCCACGAAGGTCGAATATTAGAGCCAAGTGCTCTTCCCGGATGAGTGAGCCATGCACGCTGCCACCCACGTCCACCGCCACTTCAAAACCCGCGTCGAACACCCTCTGCTCCGCATCAACCTCTGCTCCGCGTCGAACACCCTCTGCTCCGCATCAACCTCTGCTCCGCGTCGAACACCCTCTGCTCCGCATCAACCTCTGCTCCGCGTCGAACACCCTCTGCTTCATTCACATGTATGTCATGGAAGCTGCAAATGTCGTCACCGGGCCAGGGGATTTCTTCCACAATACAGCCGGGGGTATCGTCTACCAGTGCCGGAATGGGTCTGCATTCCTCCCGATGGGTCGCCGCAGTGGCGCAGGTTTTCTCTGCAATCGTCAGGTCCTCCATGAACGAGTCTTCCACCACTATGCAGGGGGGAAACTCCTCCTCAGTGCTAGCATCTTGCTGGGCCCCCGGAGTATTAGCCTTGACGTCTCTGCTACAGCCAGTGCCTGGTTCAGCAATGGTGGCGAGCCACGCCAAAATCTCTGCTCTGGCTTTCTTCCGAAGAATGGAGGTCGCCAGAGCCAAGGCGCGTTCCAATTGCTCCTTCCGTCGCCGCTGCGCCTTACGTGCCTCCCAGGCTGAGCCACGGCGAGGAGTGCCTCTCTTTCTAGCCATGGTGAAGGAACAGAGAAATTGCAGGTAAAGGCAGATGAACCTGGACGAGGGCGGTTGCAGGTGCGAAGCATGAGCAAGCCAACTCTGTCTCGTTACACTCAAAGAGAAATACAACGAAGACGCGGAATGCCGGGGTGCGGTGAATGTTGGACTGCACCAGAGCGTCCAAGCGATAAGCAAAGCCGAGGCAGGTGCAGTATCGCTCTGTCCGGGCAAATAAAAAACCAAATAATCAGGAGCCGAGGTCACCCGCCCACAATTAACCCTTTCCATTCCAGGTACACTGATTTCGTTAATGATCACGCGAGGGAGAGGTCCCTCCGTCCTGGGACTGCAACTATGGTCGTCCCCCATCGTTAATACAGACTCGTGGGTGGCGGCCATCGGCATTTATGCCCAGGTTGAGTGCGAGTCCACCTGTCGCCAAGGAGCTGCGTGGCACCCCATCCGGGGGATGTACATTTTCAATTGTTGGGTATATGTGATCTCATGATTTATTGTTGCAAGGATTTCCCATTCATGAGTGTATTTTCTTATTATGTCTATCTAGTATAGGTGGGAAAGACTAGTATGACTATCGTATTTTTTTCCATCTTGAAACCTCTTTCAAAAATTGTTGATGAACCATTTTCAATTTATTAAAAACCCATCACAATTTTTGTACCACCACATAATAATTTCCTTCTAAAAATAATATGAGGTTTCCATTGTCATATTGATCTTGCAAGGTGGTGCATTTGATGTGAATATTATTTCCATTTTATTAACCCAAGCAATAACCCCTCTATTTTCCTCTCTATCATATTTTGTTTGGTAATACTTATTGAAGAACTTTATCCTATCATGATTTCACGTGTTATTGAGACTTTTTGAGTTAATATTGTCTAATGGATTTGTTGCTTTAGTGGGCTTAGAAAATTTAATGGTCTATTTGTAAAATCATCTAATATTTGGAGTATCTAATTAGTCACCCACATAATTTTGGGTACCTTGGCTTTGTTTTCTACTCTACATAGCATTAAATTATTCCATCGATCATTGGCTTCCTTTACTTGCTTGGTTAATTTTCCTTGCAATTCCTTTTGCTCTCTTTTGATGTTCTTGAAATGTTTCTTGGGGATTTTACTTCATCTCTATAAGTTTGAATTTCCATAATTGTAACCATTTCCTTCCGCTTCAAATTAATCCATTGTCTGCATTGAATTTAATGGTTATACAACTTGATTGAGGATGGTAGGTGTATGATTTTACTAATTAAATGATGATGTGATCATCATTGGATTACATAAATGCAAAATGTACAATGGAAATTTGTAGGTGATAATGACGATTTGTACGATGGAAATTGAACGATAGAGTTACGTGATGATGACTTTGGTAGAATCATATAAGGTACACGGGTGAAATTGGTGGCTAAGGAATAACGACTATATGGAGTTGTGATTTGATGAGGGCATACCGAATTTGGTAGTTGATAAATTATGCTTCTACAGAGTTTTGATTTGATGAGGGAATATGGAATTTGACAGTTAATGAATTATGATTGTATGTAGTTTTCTTTGATGAGGGGGTACATGATTTTTCTGCCAAGACATTGTGGCTAGTAAGGCTGCATATGAATGACCGATGGTTGGTAGAAATGTGTATGACTGTTGTATGAACTTGGTTTCCCCTTGACACATGATTGCACTATGATACCAATGTTATAAATAGAGTTTATAATAAAATTATCCCATGTTGGAATTATATAAAATTTTTATTAGATTGATAAGATTTGATGGTTACATGAATTAAGGTGTATGGTGTTTATATTCTTACGGTGAGCCTTCACATAAAATTGTGTCTTTATGACTTGTAACTTTTAATAATTACATATGGTTTACACAATACCTTAATTTTATGTTCGTATCTCTATATGTTAGTCCCTGCATGAGGGATTATAGCAATCGATGAATACATATTACTTTGTTAGTTGACCAAAAATTTATGCATGATTTTCATAGTTTTACTTTAAACATTCTATTTTATTATTAGTTTTTAATATTCAAATTTATTTATTTCTTTTTTGATTGGCGGATGAACTTGGAGTCTTATTCTCGAGCCGCCGCTGCCGGCCTTCTCGGCATTGAGAAAGGTTTGGAAGGTTTTTAATGCTGGTGGTTTTCCATATGGAACGATTGGTCCGTCAGTACACGTTCTGACAAAAGTTTTGGCAAATTGTACAGCACGACATTGAAGTGGGTAGAGGGGCATTAATTCGGCCCTGTTTTTGCCTTTGAAATTCACACTCTTTCACATTTCCCAAGCATGCCCAAGATCTGAATTTTAGATCCAAGATTTTTAAAATTACACTTCATGTCAAATTATCTATATAATTACTTTTTTCCTTTACTATATGGTACATGTCAATACTCAGCTGCTGGATTAGAAAGACTTCCTTTCAGCTCAAGAGGGCATCTCCTTTCTGGAAAGTCCTGGTCGCCTCCTCCCCTGTGATACTTCACTGGCTTCGTTGGAAGCCCGGCTCTGGCAAGGAGATTAATATTGGCAAGGATATGATCCTCGGGCTGGAAGAGAGCTCTCTCCTCTCTCCTTCATTGTGCTCTCACCTCCACTCTCTTAACATATTGACTCTTGCACAGGCCAGACTGTCTGGTGCTCACGCTTTGCCTGATCACTGGATGGGATGTCATGACCTGGCTCTTGGTGTACTGTGGGCGGCTGAGTGGACTCGCTTTACAGCTGCTATCAGAAGCGCTGGAATCTCCCTTACTGACGAACCAGACTCGCTGATGTGGGCTGGAGGGGATGCCACAGGCACCCTCACAGTTAAAAATTTGTATGTGGCCCTTCTAAATCAGAGTTTCCTTGGCCGCGTCGATTCCTCTTGGTTCATCCAGCTCTGGCATTGGACTATTCCGCTCAAACTAAATCTTTTTCTCTGGCTCGCGGGGAAAGGTAATATTCTCACTTGGGAAATGCTCCGCCGGCGAGGATGGGAGGGATCGGGTATCTGCCTACTTTGTCGTCGATCAATTGAAGACGTCCAACACCTAATGATACATTGCGATTTTGCGAGGGGGGTCTGGTCTCGCCTCCTCACGCTTTACTCTCTCCCTTACACCTGGAGCAGAGACACCATCTCTGACTGTTTTCTTTTGTGGCATACTCAAAAATCCCCTCCAATTTGCTTGGTCGCTCACGTCTGCTGGCATTTATGGCTTGAGCGGAACAGAGTGACCTTTGAGGATCGGCCACCAAACCTGCTGAATGTTGTGCACAAAGTTCTCTCTTCCTTTCACTGGAAACAAGCTTCGGTCCATCCCCACATCCACAAAGTTGTCGATTACAATCTGCCAGAGGGATACACTCTCGCTTGTTTTGATGGTGCAGCGCAGACTGGTTGCTGTGGAGCGGGTGGCTTCTTCAAATCTCACCAATCAAGGGTCACAAAATGGTTTTTTAGTTGCGGTGTGGGCACGAACACAAAGGCTGAGCTCTTGGGGCTTTGGACCACCCTCTTTTTAGCATCTTCGTGGTCTATTAAACACCTACTCATTCTGGGAGACTCGCGAGTTGTTATTGATTGGATCAACCAAAAATCCAATCTCCACTCTGTCCACATTGAATGCTGGAAACTTAAAACGCTGGAGTTGTCCAAACTTTTTGCCGACATCAATTTCCATCATTTTCCCCGAGCCCACAACGGCGAAGCAGATGCTCTCTCTAAGAGAGCACTAAAAGATGTGGCAGGGAGACTCTCCATTTTTCACTGTGAAAATGGATTAGTAAGTTCTACGACACATCTTAGCACATTTTGATCGGGGCTTGCAGGCCATTTTGC
Source organism: Picea engelmannii (assembly GCA_009831015.1). NCBI lineage: Eukaryota > Viridiplantae > Streptophyta > Pinopsida > Pinales > Pinaceae > Picea > Picea engelmannii. Next base: position 240,367 of record ML807251.1, read on the forward strand.
ATGGAAAGATATTTTGGGTTCGCCTATTGTATGTACTGTTGTCCACATTCTCACTTAGTGACTGCTGTGAGTTTTTTGTACTGATACACCGACCAAGGACCTTGGTTCTTAGTAAGTTGGTGTCACCATGTAAATGAATTTATACTCTATATAAATTCGAGAAAAATTTTTCCTGGAAAAAAACTTTTGTTTTGAGAATAGTCTAGAGAGTTATGTTTTCTTTGATTATTAGAATGATAAAAGTCAATCCATTGAAGCAACGCTTCACCATTTTCTTGAATCATTAAAAACCTTCACGGGGCTTTGTAAAGATTTTCTTAAGATTTATTTAAATAATAATATATATATAAACAATGCCTCACCATTTTCTTCATTAAAAACCTCCACGGAGCTTTGTAAAGACTTTTTTGAGATTTATTTAAATAATAATATAAAAATAAATTGTATATATATAGAAGCGACGCTTCACCATTTTCTTGAACCATTAAAAACCTTCACGAGGATTTGTAAAGACTTTCTTGAGACTTATTAGTCCTTGTTGTGGCAGGACTATTGGAGGCAGGACTATAGCGATGAGTTCATCGCTGAATTCCTATTAGTTCGAAGGTTGACTTCAATTTTTTCATGAATTCTAATGTTAGACATAGGAAAAGGTAAATATTAATTTTATTAAAATTAATATAAATAGAAAAAAATTGTTTTTCTGAAATATTATTGGATCTCAACTTTGAGGCCTTATTTCTGCATTGGCGGCGTGCACTTAACATTTCTGCTAACACTTTATACAAATGTTTATTGCATTGTATTATCTGTCTATCAGATGCATGCCCCGATGTACATAAGGCATAAGGGTTATGACATGCATTGAAATCTTACAAACCACCTCAACTATCCCTTTTCGGCAGGGACTACACTACCCTGTAGCCTTGTTTTATATTCATAACATTATTAGTATCATTTCATTTTATTTTCTAGGAATCCTATTTTAGTTTACGATTAAGAGAAAAGTTGTTGGACTCAAACTTGGATTAAACTTTGTGAGGCCCAAAATTACAGTACCACTTGGACTTGACCAAATAAAAAACACACACATATATACATACATATATATACATATACATATACATATAAGAATTAGTGGCATTCTCAGAAGATCCTATAGAAGGCCAACCAATCTTCACCAAAGGACCCTTCACACAATTGAACCTAGCAAGGTCCAACTTTGTGTGAAACCATGGGGGTTCAATATGTGTGGATCCAACTTTGTGTTTATACCTCAAAGCCTCTGCTTGTGCATGTGATAGAAACATGATAAATATTCTATACTAAATTTTACTTTCTGTCAGTGTGAGTAAAGAGTTAATAAATTTCCAAGGCTTTGCATTGGATGACAAGACAAAAGGTTAGACGTGTGTTAATTCCACATTGTATGTGAGAATACATGCTATGATACCTTTGTAAGTGAATGGATAAGTTTCGTTGAAGCATGAATTAGGGTTAGCAAAGGAGTAACTATTGTTTGACTATATCCTTCATTTTAGTAGCATCGAGGAAGGCA
>ML807252.1:0-20864 GCA_009831015.1 Picea engelmannii
TAGATAGGTTTTTGGGTTATCTCCATAAAAGATAAAAACTATCTCTAAAATCCATATACTTTGGACATGCCTCTAAGTCTTACAAACACCGGATTGATAATAAATGCACTCTAATTTACTTGGGTAGATCTGGAGCTCAACAGTGTTTATGACTCTCTTGATAAGTGCTTTGATGGAGATAGATAAATCTATTCATGCTTTGTGCTAATGATGTGTAAGAATGTTAGATATGACTTCTATGAATGTTCTTAGTGCTTTCTTCTACTAGATCTGATCCATTTGTTTGTACTAAGTACTTAACTACATTAGATCAGTGTGAATACTGTGAAGCTCTGTTTTATCAGCGAAGTAGGTATTGATTTCATATTGAGGATCTAATGGTGCTAAGTTCTCTATTAAATATCATAATCACATATCTGTGTCCGAGCTAAGGTTGCAGACACCTGAGTCTCACAACCACCCCTGCCTCTACCTCAAGTGAGACTTCATCTACTTCGCAGGTGTTGCCGAAAGGGATGATAGTTAGGGTTTTGTTGGTGCGTTTTTGTAGCATTGAACCTTGGGTCTTCCGCTATGCCAACAATTTCTAAGCTTGAATAAATGAACATGAGACAAGAAAACCCTAAGGCAGATCCAAAAACTAATATTATGACAGAATCCCAGAAAGAATCAGAGAAATCATTGTTGCAGATGAAAGAAACCCTGAATGACCACCGACATGTCAAATTATCAGAGATCTTCAAAGAAAAATAATGCCTTGAAGCAAGAATAGGAGACTTTGACATTGATTGTGTTCTAGATGAGGAAACACAGGTGAATATCATGAAAGAGAGAACTTGGGAAGCTATGGGGAGGCCTGCTATGATTCCTTCATTAGGAGGGATAGGACTATTCAAGGGAAAGCTGATAAACTTATGTGGAAAGCTCACCCGAATACCTATGAATTCCAATGGAACTTCGACAGAGGAATATTTTGATATTATTAGATTTATTGAGAACAGTGTCCCATTTACCATGCTATTAGGAAAACCTTGGATTGAAAGAGGTCAGTCCAGAAGGTAAGAAGAAGAAGAATTTTTAGAGCAAAAGAAGCAAGAGTTAAAAGAATTCATGACTAGAAGGATCGCACACTTGATTGAATAACAGAAGAACAGATCGAAGCTATTTGGCACCAGAGACCCGTATTTCAAAGTTGCAAGAACACTAGAGGACCCACATAAGATTGAAATACCTATTCTAGATAAAGAAGAGGGATCACCCTCGAATCTTAGGAAAGAATCTCAACAACGTGAAGTAACTATGCCAAAATAAGATATGAATTAGAATGGAAAAAGGCATGTTGAGACGAATCTCACTGGGAAGAAGGCTAGAAATCTAAGTAAGAAGAGAGCTAATATCAAACCTTCCCAAACATCGAGCCTATTGAACCGCTGGCCATGAAGTTTAGTACACTGCGGTACTCAAACGACATGAATAAACAATGGCAGTCAAATGATGTTTTCCATACCTACTACAATCAGCTGAAGATAACCATACATTTTCAGCCCTGCATGACTCTGAACACTCTACACGAGTTGAGGCCTTTGATGAAGTTCAGTGTGGATCAACATTTTATTTACATCATAGCGTGCGCCGACAAACACAAGCAACAGCTTAAGTCCTACTATAAGCTGACGGAGGAGGACTTGGAGGAGATCACAAAGGACTGGTTGGCGGACCTCCTTATTCCAACAGACCCTGTGGAGATATCTGACATTGACAGCCTAGAAACTACGCAGGATATGCCTAGACCTAGCAAGACAAAGAAGACCGAAGAGGTCCAAGAGATAGAAAGCACATCCGTAAAGACTACTTCCATATCACTGGAGCAAGGAGGTGATGGTGAAGAGTTGAATGATAGAGAAGTTGAATAGAATAAAGGAGACGAGGTTGACCCCCTGAAGAAGAGGAAAGGTTCACCTCCAAAACCTTCCTCCCAGAAGAAATCAAAGGCCACCATGACCAATATGCAAACTGTCCTCAGCTCCGATGACTTTGAATTCCTCATAGCATCCCTGCAAGATGATTTGTTGGAAATAGCAGAGAAACAAGAAGCAAAGCAAGAAGAGATGTATGATTGAATTAAGACTGAACTCTGAGGGGTACAATAGGCCCTATAGTCTAGTCGTGCAGTCTCCACTGCGTTAGGAGAACCAGAATTGGGAGATGAGCTAGCTCAAATCCACCACCTAGATGATACAATCTAAGTTCACCTTCGATGAGCACAAGAAGAAACAGTGCAAGCCACCCAGGCTTTGATACAAGTACAAGGAGTACTCATCGAGCAACGCAGTGCTGCAAAACAGGAAAAACTTGCTCTCCAAGAAAAGTTTGATGAATAAAAAGTACAGCTACAGCAAGAAAAGGAACAGTTGCTCGCGGAGCAACTCGAAGTAAAAGAAGAGGTCAACAGATCACTTCACTCTATGACAGTCGTAGAAATCAAGGCAGAAGATCGAGTTTCACAGTAGGTGAACCATCTCACATAAGCCATTAAGAAGTTACATCAATGCATAGCATATTTGGAGCTACACACTATACCTGAGACCCCACAAGATGTAAGAGACCAAAGAGAAGCAACCACCCAGAGCGTAGTTGAAAGGATAAAGGCTCTTACCCTGGAATGCAAGAAACTTACCGATCACAGTGCCCAGACCTATGAATAGCTCACAGAGAACCTAGAATTGAAGGAACTGGAGTCACAGCTCCAAGAGGTGAAGTATCAAACCGAAAAGATACAAGTGCAGTTGAAGTCCCTGTCAGTTGTGGAAAGAATGAAGTGCTCACAAGAGCAGCAGACCGCCTAGCAGAAAATCCATACTATCCAGAGCAGAGCTATGGAAGTAACTCAGAGGCTCCAACCCGTACAAGACAAGGCCTATCAATTGTTTACAGAGGTAGAATGCCAAGGAGTAGAGCTAGACAAGGTTGCCACTACAACTGAACAACATATAGAGGGACCTATCAACGATGCAGTCATCCAAGAGTTTGTTGAATAGGAGGTTGTATCACAGCAGCAAGTCGAAGCAACTTGAGCCAAGCTCGAGGCATTCGAAGCAAAACTAATTAGACCAGAGTGACTCGGGATGAGTCACAGGTGAGTGTTGGGGGCATGTTGTCCCTTGACCAAGTTTTTGGGAGATCCTTGGTCAAGTTGACCTATTTTGGGACTTCGACAACTTGTCGAAGACGAAGTGCAAGGCGAAGCAGAGATCGTAGGATATCGACCCCTTTATGTGTCCTTTTTGGGATTTGGGAATATGTAATGGGAATGGGATGTCGGCCCATGGGTTTACCCATGTTTAGGCCTATTTTGTAAAGTATAAATAGATGTCTAGGTAATGTAAGGAGGGGGGAATAGGAATCTATGTGATGTAAGGTCGATAAGCTAAGTGCTACTTGAAATTATGGTTTGTAGACGCTCTATGCATATCATCAGAAACCTATAGAGCTAAGTGCAATTGGTTGTAACAGACTATGAAAGGCTTTATGCTAGACCTAGCTCGGGGAAGGAGGATCTGCCGAGGTGCGCGCATATCTCCTGTCCTATGTGGAGTAGGGTTTTTTTGGCTCTGTGCATGTAGATGACTGATTGAAGCTAATAAAGAAGAAGAGTTGGTGGACGTAGCCCCAGGGAGGGGGTGAACCACGTAAATACTGTGTTATTCTACTCTGTGCGATGTTCTGATGTATTTATGTGTTATTTGCTAAGTGCTTGATATAGATAGATAGATAGATCTATTTCTTCTTTGTTCTTATGATGAATCTGGATGTTAGACCTGATATAAGTGAATGTGCTTAGTGCTTGAATCTTCTAGAGCTGATCCATTTATATATGCCAAGTGCTTGAATACATTAGATCGGGGTGAATGTTTTGATGCTCTATTTTCTCTGTGGAGTAGATATTGGTTAAACAATGATGAACTAACAGTGCTAAGTGATCTATTAATTGTTATAATCACATATCTGTGTCCCAGCTAAGGTTGCAGGCACCTGAGTCCTGCAACCACCCCTGCCTCTACCTCGGGTGAGACTTCATCTACTTCGCAGGTGTTGCTGAAAGGGCCGGTAGTTAGGGTTTTGTTGGTGCGTTGTTGTAGCGTTGAACCTTGGGTCTGGCCCTGTGCCAACAAGGATTTGGCTCTCAAGTGGGACAAAGCTCACGAGGGAAAGGGGGAACATACCAAGTTTCAAAACCTGTGGCTAGGACCATTTGTAATTTCTGAAAAATTAGGTCCTATCTCTTTTCGTCTGTATAATTTAGAGGGACGGTCGGACACTTTCCCAATGAATGGCTAGGCTCTCAAGAAGTATTTCTCTTGATGATTTATGTTCCACCCTCTTGTAAATATTTTTAATTTTGTTTTTCGTTTTTTATTTTGGTTCTTTTCATTTTGTTTCATTTTGATTTGTTTTCAAAATAATTATGTCTGAGTCGCCATTTCATTTATTGAAGGGAATTCAAACTCTCATTCATTTGCAGCAGTTGTTAACATCTCAAGCACCTGAACAGTAAATGCTAAACTCATATAAGTAGAAGTAATTTTCTGTTCAAATGAGTGCTTTTGGTTTCTCATTGAAATTATATGAAGACGCGATTATCCTTGACAAACTTCTAATGTCGTCCCTTTTTTTAATGAGAACAATTCAATGTGCTTCCCCATCCTAGAGGTGATTTCTTAACAAAACTCTAACTGTCCAAATCATGATGAAGGTCATCAAAACAGAAGAATAATTTGTAAATGATTGAACTTTTCATTACCAGACTGTGATATTTTCAGTATCACTCTGCCCTCTTGAATATCATGAACTTATGGAAATTATAAACAAATTGTAGAGGGTTGGAAGCACTGTAATGTGTGGGAAGTGTTTTTAGACTCGTCGAGACACTGAAAAAGTTTGTTGGCAGCGGGTAAATGCACTCATGATACCAAGGAAACTTCGTTGAGGTATTCAACACGCCCGCTGGCAGCGAAGCAATGCCGGGTTTAAGAAGATTCTCAGGTATGTCTTTTGATTTGATCAAGTATGAATGTTTTTATCATGAATGGATGACTCTTTGACAGGATAGAGGTACTAGAGTGGGTTAAATGACATCCCTTATGAGACTATGGATGCCTGATGGCAGCAGTGGCCCTGTCAACGATATCGAAGTTTTTGGTATAAACATTGCTACACCTGTAATCTAAATAAGATACCAGATTACATTTTCAGACAGAAATATATCCAATGATAAAATGGGTTATTTTCCGAGTTATGATGCAATGCTTAATCTGTTGTTAACTGTTTCAAAAAATTTATTTCATCTAAGCCCTTGACATAAATTTTTTGGTGATGCAAAGATAACTTCTTCGCCCAGTATGTCGCCATTGTTGGCAGCCACCATTTCTGTCGATTTTTATCACAATTAAAATCATCACAAAAATATTATATCTTTATGTAGCTACCACCTCCTTAAATTTATAAACACTTATGTTTTTTGGGATCTGAGGCAATGATTGGGCTAAACTTATCTTATGAGCTTTTCGTTTAAATTTTCGTTTGTTTTGTTTAAAATTCATGACTGCAAGCATGAAGTTTAAACAAAAACTTGGTTTGGGGTAATTATTCTGTAGTTGTATTTTCTACCTAAGAAATTTCACTTTGAAGGCACCTATATGTTACTAAATTGAAGTTTTATAAGCGCATTGATTAATTGATTGTCACATTTTTATATATTATGAGATTTTATATGGTTGATTATGTGGTTTGATTATTCATCCATAAGCGCGTTGCAACTTTGGGTTAAAAATCGGTACATGTTCTTTAGTATATCAGTCATATCACATTCATGGCAATTAGTACAGGTCTGATGTACCCACAACTACTCCTCATCCCGTTGTCCTGAGAAATTAATGAACCCATTCATTATTCAAATTTGCATTTGATACTGTTGGAGGGTTTGATATTCATTATGGGTAATGTCTCATAGTTTTGTGTGCCCTCTGGTTTTTCATTTTTCCAAACTAATTTTATCAAGCATGGCAGTCTCCAAACTTCGTAGGTATCAAGTCGTTGTGTTTTTCACAGACCTCTCCTTGCTACTCATCTTTTGGAAGCCTAAGTCTCCCTCCTGTGATATCTATTGTGTCTATTTTATAGTGGCCATGGCCCCTGTGGTTCAAATCGAACCAAATGACTGGCAAGCCCTTCTTGCCCACGATGATGCCATAGATTATTTGAAGGCTCACTGTTGGGATATCTTCCTCAAGAAATTCGAAGGTTACAATCTTGCGTTCACACAGGCCTTTATGCAAATATTTGATGGGTTTAGAGAAAAGATCAGGGGTGTGAAATTGGAGGTCATAGAGGTTTCTATAGCCCGAGCGACGAGACTCTCGCAGGAAGGTGAAAAGTGGTTTAAAATTCCAAAATGGAGGATGTTCCATGGAGCTTGTTCATGGTCTCTCGTGACTCTACCTGCTGCCCTAAAGGTATTCCTATTGCCCTTCTGAAACCTCGATGGCACAACCTTATTTTAATTTTGAAAAAGTTTATAACATGTGAAGGCTGGTATGGTTTGGTCTTTTTATACCACATCTGACTGTTGATGTTGTTCATAGGGTTTAAACTGAACATGTCGTTCTACTTGTTAATGAGGCTATATAAAATTTCAAAACGCTATAAGAGACAAAGAATGAACTCTCTGTCGAGCCTCTTTCATCACGAGCTTATAAAAATACCATTGTTATCCCACTTGTCACAAATCGGGGACACTTGGGAAATCTCCCTGAGTCGAAATGGTTTCACCCAGCTCGACAGTATAATGAATTCACCTTTAAATGTGAATCCCATTTCTGATAATCCCGTAACCGAGAGTCAAGGTTTCGATTCACCTAATGGGTGTGAAATTAATGAATCTATGTCTGTGTTTTTGCAAACCCCTATGGTTAAAAAATCTCGATGCATTTTTTCGCCCAGAAAATCGTTGGAACAGGTAGTGGATGAATTAAAAGGAAAAGTTTCCAATGTTCTTGCTAATGAACCTAATCAAGGTCACAGTGACAAACCTATCGTAAATAAAATTTGTAAGGGTAAGAAATAGCAAAACTCAGATTTGAATTTTATGAATAATATGTATGGTCGATTGATTTCTAGGAGCTTAAGGAATCGAAAAAAGGATCATTTGAGCTTGATCTCTATGATCGAGGTCAATCATCACTGCTCGGATGAAGAGATAAATGATTTCCTTGCACTAGAAGATCTATATAATCAATGTCTTGGGAACGAAACTATTGGTCAAGCTGAATAGTATAACTTTGTCTCTAGGTTACCTCCATTTATGAAAGGCCAAGAGGGCTTTGCTGGCATTATCCATGACTTGAAACAATCCACGGGGAAGTAAGAAATACTCGTTGTTGAATACGTTCCCCCTCGAACTGTTATAGCACTAGTGCATTGTGATAGTTGTTTGAATTGGGTAGAACGTTATTACAGGGACATACCATTTCTACAGGCACAAGTAAAACATCTGGCTTCTCAGAATTCTCTACTGGAATGAGAGAACCAAGAGTTGAAAGAACACACAGAAAGGGAAAATAAAATACCCAAGAGATCTGGCAATATAATCATCAAAAATGCAACCAACTTCAATGCCATCATTAATTCGGAACTGTCTGATCCTTCACTGTCTAATTTTTAATGGTAAAATTGATTTATTTTATTTTATTTTATTTTTTTATCAATGTCAAAATAGGAATATTTAGTTTTAATTTTCTTTGTTAATAATAAAGACTAGCTACAGAATCTTTGATTCTGTAGCCAGTCTATTTCTGAATATTAGTTAGCATTAATTTATGAATATCAATTTTGTTTTTCTATCTACAGGAAAATGATGAATATGATGTTATTTACATGGAGAAACTATCTGGTATCATGCACTGTATAGTTTTGTAGTTTCTTTCTTTTATTTTCATAAAACTTTGCTATCATGTAATAAACTTTGACAAACCAACTCCTACGGGAATGGTTTTCTGTTGTATTATTCTTGTAAGACAATCTATTTTTGGGTGGATTGTACTCTATCTTGCATAAGAGTTTGTCAATCCCATACTGGTTTAAATAGTGATCATTGTTAGAAGTGAAGACATCTTTGGCTGGGATACATTATGGACATATTATTTTGAAAAATGATATGGAGAAGTTGCTCACCATTTGGATTTAGACCTGTGTGATGCTTACCCCCATTATGTTTTTTGCCTCCATATTATGAAATGTTAATATGTTTGATGCGGCTTTAGTCTGGTTATCATATGATATTTCATATTATTAAGTATTTTGATGATGTCTATAATTTTTTGTTCCATTTTACATCGGTGATCAATCTGCCATTTGATTATTTTCGATTTATTCTAGATATTAAATGATGGGTTATATTAATGCTTCGAATTGAGTTTCCTCTCGTTATAAGTGTTGATTATAATAAGATCACCATATCTGTAGATTTATCATTCTGTTGTTATATTCTCACTCCAATGCATCTTTGAGTTTGTTCTGGGAGTATTAGCATTGTTCTATTACAAGTTTCCCTCGTAGGCTGGACAGTCAGGATTTTTGAATTGCACAGGAATATAAATTTAGTTTAGATGATTAGTTACAGGTTAGTTTACTTGTTATTTAGTTAAATCATATGTTAATTAAATGAGAACAACATGAATTAGCTTTTGACTGTTTACATATTCTTATTTCAATTATATTTGATTAGCATTCATTAGTTTTAGATCTTTAGACATTCAAAAGAAAACAAAAAAATGTATGTGGTTTCTTTATCTCTTTTATAAACACATTCAAAAACATTTGTTTCACAAGATGTCAAGTAAATATTGTACGTTGTACATATCCTATTTATAATCATATGCACATATTCATGTTTCCATTTGAACATTTGTAATTATTAAACTTATATTATTAGTATCATAGATTTATAGATTAGTTTCTTTTCTCTAATTATTTTTAGGACTTTAGCTGGCCAACAGAGCCACTAAACCTGTCGGGTCATTTCATTCCAAATGACTTGGGTTATTTAGACAACCTCGGTCCGGATTTGACCTTCCAGTTGATGGTGTGTCATTTACGTCCATCAACACAATTGTTATTCATTGATCAGCACATTGGAGTAGTGTGAATATATTTTCTCATTCTTCCATATTGAATCTCTCATCCTTTCTTGATAAGCTTTGTTTGTACTTGCTTTAGATAGATCTCCTATGCATGTTCTTATGAAACATTGACAATAATCGCATCATTTTTTATATCAGCACAGGTTTCTCTCATGATAGTCACATTGAACATGATAATGGTACTTTTTTGTCTTTGTTATCCCATGTTTTCAAGCACTAATAGTACTAAATAACTTTTGGTAATCTGCATTGATCTTTAGAAACCCACTTTCCATCATTTTTTACTTTGTTGAATTTAGCCTGTTAATGCTAAGACTATGCCATTTGGTGTATTAAACTATGGACTTCCCTAGTGATCAACTATATACGTGTTGAGCAATTTTTAGGTGATAACATCTATAATAGATGTTCTAAACCCTTCAATAATAATCAGAAATAAGAGAATTGCTAGAGGGAATCATTGCCTCGAAACTCCTGAGGGATTAAAAAACTTTGACACTAAGACATTAATTAAAACATCAAATTAGACTAAGGATACACACCCCAAAATTAAATTGACCATTTGAACAAAAAATCCAGTATGAAGAAAATTAGTCTCAAGTCGAGCTAGTAATATCTATCATAATCCTTGGATAAATCTATATCCATAACTATTTCGCTATATCTCTAGGTTTTGATAGTGTTCAAACCCTCCTGAGCTATCCATATAGCTTCATTAATCTATCTGTCATTCTAGAAATCAAATTATTCTGTAGATATTGACTCTAAGAATATCGTATCCATCTTAACAACTATAACTTTAGCAATTATCACATAGATACATTTACATAAAGAGATGGGCCTAAAATCAACAAATTATTTAGGGTTGTCTTTCATTGGGATTAATGAGATCAAAGTAGCATTAAATTCTCCAATAACTTTTCTTGATATTTTGGTATCTTCCACAACCCTCAAAAACTTCTCTTCTAATAAATCATAGAACCTTATAAAGAAATCTATTGTCCACCCATCAAGCCTTGAACTCTTGTCCTTTTAAAAGGAGGCCAAAGAAACTTCTAATTCTTCCATAGACGGTTATTCTATCAATTGTTCATCTTCTTCCTCCCTTACAAAAATAGGAAAAAAGGATGCAATCTTCACTATTTCAACAATATTGATTCTATTTAGACCTTATTTATATAATCGCTTGAAATGGGAAAACCCCATAATCAAGTATGTACTTAAAGGACTTAGCCATACTACCATTAGGATTTTACATTTCCCATATAGTAGTCATACTTCTGCTATGGTTGGCATAGTTATGGAAATATCTTGTATTTTCATCCCCATTGGCTAGCCAAAGATCTCTTCTCTTTAACCTCCATAGGGCTTTTTTTTCTTCTAGCAACTTCTTTAATACTTTCTATAATCTTCAATCTACTCCTAACAAAATCCTCAAAACTTGAGAAAATTTCTTGAGAATAGAACTCAACTATTTCCTTCTCCACAAAAATGCAAGCCTTTTCTTCTCTAGATATTTTGTCAAAGGCCTACTTTGAAACAACAATTTTCACCATTTTGATGTTTTTTGTTAGTTGAAGACTAGTTTATTCCCTTGAATAAGGATCAAATCTCACCCAATCAAAATCTACAAGGGTTGTTAACTTCTCATCTCTTAACCATTGGGGATTAAATTTAAAATAAATATATTTTTTTCCCCTTCCATCTCTATTTGAGGGATAATTGGGAGGTGATCAAATTCCCCTCCACCTTGTACATCAAACCAAATTATTTTAGTATCATTGATTCAAACACCAATAAATTATCAATCCTTTTATCAATTTTCTCTTCCTCGATACTCAAATTTCTGTAGGTTGGAGAGATATTTAAAGGATCCACATCCACTAGCCTAGCATCTTCAAAATTTTACAGGAAGTAATCAACTAGAGGATCCTTCATTATCGAAATACCCCAATTTTCATCTCTTTAGTAGTAAGATTTAAATATCCACCCATAATTAGCATATCATCATATTTTACAAACTCTGAATCTAGAATATTGTCTTATAAGGAGGTCCTTCCCTCATATGGACCATAAATGTTTACTTTGTTGAAGGATTTCCCTAGATCTATGGAATAGAAAACAACTCCAATCCCTAAATGGAAAACCACTAAGTGAGTCAGCCTAAAGGACTTGGTTCTCCACCCAACCAACCAATCCTATGAACTCTCTACCAAATCTAAGCCTAATAAATCCCACTCCTTCCATGACTTTTGAAATTTATCAATAAACTTTTTCCCCTCTCTCATTGTTTCTTGGATCAAAATGATATTTAGCTTGCGAAGATCCATAAGTCTTCATAAGGAAAATTTCTTATAGGGTTTCCCCAGTTCTTGATGTTCAAGGACAAAATGATCATTGGGACACCTTCACTGGGCCATACCATACTCTAAGGCCTCCTTCTATTTTTTGTGTTTACCCTCAATAACTCCATTTATTGATATATTCCAAGGAAGCGAGACGTGGGACTTTCTACCCTATCCTTGAACTTCATTCCCATCATCCTTACGTATTCCTCCCTCAACTGCTTCCCTTAATATCTATTTGGATCCCTTTCTAGATCTAAGATGACATATGAAGGAGTCACCTTCAAAAGACACCTCTCCATCATTTAGAGATAGACTAGATTCAAGGCCATTTAAAAACTTTTTTGGTCTCGGGTAAGAGTATTTTTCCTCTACCATAGATGAAATTGATGACAAATACATTCCATTTTCCATAGAAGGATCACAATGTATTACCAAAAATCCTTACTAGATATCCCAAACCTATTATTCTTGCTAGAATTAATTTTACAAGTATCCAAAAAAGGTTGAACATCTATAGAAAAATTCAAAGAAGAATTTTCAATGGAAATTATTGAAGATAAGTTAACTAATAACTTTCTATAGAGTATTGACTCATAGAACTTTGTTAGAAACTAGAATTTGTGATTCCGCTGCCCCCTTATCCAAGAGAAGTATATCTTGATCTACCAAAATTTATCTATCTTCATCAAAGCCCCTTCTACAATCCTCCATGCCATATTCCTTCCTCTTGCTGCAAATCCAAATCCCTTCTACTCCACCAAATCCTATTGTTCATCCCCGCATCCCATAGAAGCTTCATTATATCCATCCTAAAATTGATCCTTTCCCAATACCCTAGAAAGCTCCAAGGTCAAACTAAGGTGACAATGGGGCACAAATAGTTGTACTAAAATGGACATAATGTATTTTGACTTCCCTTCTATTATGTTCGTAAACATTTGATTCTAGCAATGGAGATCCATTGTCGAAAATAGTAACCTCTTCAACAACAACGTAGTTACCTGCTTCATGAAAAGCCTCCATAGTTCTCATTCTTTTAAAAGTCACACTTAGTGGTTGTTTTTAACCTCATTTCAAAAACTGGGACTCGAGAGTCACCCTTTTATCTAAGGCAGTTTTTAGACATTTTGAAACTTCTTAATTATAAATTTAAAAAAAAAAATGTTGTTTTTTCATTTTTTCATTTTTTCATTTTTTCATTTTTTTATTTTTTTGGTTTAAAATGTCTTTTTTTCATTATTTTTTTCAATGTTAAAAAGACAAAAAAAAAAAATGTTTTTTTAATCATTACTAAAAATGATGATGAGCTTAACAACCTCCTGATGATGATCCCTGCCTATGAATCAAAACATCGAGAAATTCAAAATATGAATGCAACTCCATCCCTTTGAATATCCCTCTGATTATTAAAAATGTTAAATTTTATTTTTTTAGAAAATAAAAACCAAAATATAATAGAAATCTCATTTTATAGCTTAAAATCGTTCTGAATCCTCTCATCCCCTCACTCTTGAAAATAAAAGAAAATAAAAGGTAATGAAATGAAAAATTATAAATAAACAATTTGATCCGGATTTTATGAGCAGAATGAAATGACTACAGAATATTAACAGGTGTCTAACACAAAATGACAAAGATACAGTAAAATTGGTTTTCTATTCAAAAAGGAAATAAGTTGAAACTGTAAAATGCAGCGGAAACACGCTTGTTGGAATGGTGGTGGCTTATCTCTGAGAAGAGATCTGATGGTTGCGCTCATTCGCAAGAAGATGATTACAGTGAGGCTCCGAAGGAATTTTTACAATAAACAAGAATGCCAAAAACCCTAGACATAAAAAACCCTAACCCTAGGAAATGAAGCACCAAAAGTCATGTGGGCTCCGTTTTGGTAAGTTAGTACATCAACTTCCCGGGGTCGTAACTTTTTCATATGATCTTCGTTTTAGGCATATGATAGCCATTTGGAAAGGTATCGTCGAGAAGATTAATTTTTGGGGAAACATCGAAGTAAAATCCATATTTCTCCCTATTTTCCCAAAACAAAACATCATTTAGGGCCTCAAAATGGCTTCGAAAGTGAAAAACTGCTAAAAATAGTAAATTACCAAAATTGCCAGAAAATTGTTTTGAGCCAATTGGAAAAGGTGGGTGGCCACCAATATCTACCTGGATCAATACTCCATCCTTGGGAAGAAATTGTCTCCATTTCTTTCAGTTCCCCCATCAGATGAGTAAATTTCTACTGAATTTGGCCCCGGGTGAGCCACTTGCCTTGGTGCAGGAGTTGCCTTGCTTTGACGACTCGATAAAGTTGGATCCTTTGTTGTTGAGTGCCCTTGATCTGTGTGTCCACAATATGATCATTGGATTCATGTTGTATGTAGTGGGGGTTGAGCTATGTTGGTGTCAGTTGTTTTTCTACTTCTGATGTGTCCAATAATGGTGGGAAATAAGGGCGAAGGAGATCCACGTTGAACAATGGGTGCAGGCCAAGGAAAGGAGGAATGTTGAGCTCAAAATAATTATCCCCCATGGCCTTGGTGATGGTGTACAACCCATAATGGAGTGGGTGAAGCTTCTGATGGGGTCATGTAAGGCGTTCTTTCTGTAAGTGCAACCAAACTTTTTCGCCCACCTGAAACTTATGTGGCACTCGATGTTGATCATGACAGTGCTTGTACTTGTCATTGGACTTCTGTATGATATCCTGAACCTGTTGGAAAATGTTCTAGATCCGCTCAATGAAACGGGTGGCTTTGTCAGCTTCAGTTGGAGTAGGAGATGAGTCGGTCGAGATGACTACAAGGGGAAGTGCAACATCTATGGGACCCAATGTCTAGAATCCCAACCCCACCTGAAAGGGGTTGTGGCTGGTTGAGCTATGCAGCACTCAGTTGTAGATATGTTGTACATAGGGAAGGATCGCATCCCATGTGTGATGTTTCTTGAAATTATACATGCGAAGGATATGCACAATCATTCGATTTACGACCTCGTTTTGGCCATCTCTTTGGGGGTGGAAGGCCGTGGATTTGGTGAGATTGGTGTCCAGCAGTGAATAAAGGATCGACCAGAATGTGATGAGAAATCGACTATCCCGATATAAGACAATGGTTTTTTGGGTTCCAAAATTTACCCAGACTCGTTCAAAGAAGAGATTAGTAGTGGCCTCTATTGTGATGCTCTTCTTGCAGGCAACCAGAATCACCATCTTAGAAAAGCAATCAACATCCACAAAAACATAGTCATTTCCCCGCTTGGTGAATGGGAGGCCCGACATGTATTCCATTGAGATGGATTCTCATGGCCTGTTAGGAGTAGGAAGAGGGGTGTACAGGCCCTGTTTCTTAGTGGTCGGTTTGGCAATAGCATAGGCAGTGCAGGACCTGATATACTTGTTGACCTCATGTCTAAGTTTCGGCCAGTAGAAATTTTTTTGTATCATCGCCACTGTCTTTTTGATGTCGAAGTGTCCTGCCACCCAACTGTAGTGGGATTATGAGATCAACTTCACTCGCTCTCTTGATGGAACACATATATGGCCCAAAAAACACAACAACCCATCCTAAATATGGAAATTATCGACAAATGCATTTGCACCCAACATTCGGTAGGTGGTGGTAAAGTATGGGTCTGTCTCGTATAGTTGGGTCCATCCATAGGTCTCATGGCCGCAAGATTCTAGCACCATGGTGAGTGATGTGACTGGAAATTTGTTGAGGCAATAAGCGACATGATTGGTGCTTCCTGTTTTATACTTGATGTTGAGGTGGAATTGTTGCAAGTTTGTGGACCACTTTTGATGGCAGTCATTCTGCAATTTTCCTTATGTCTACATGAACTACATTTGCTTATGATCAGATTCATCAAGGAGATTAATTTTGGGGGCTCAATCATTCCTTTGTTTATAATTGAGAAGCTTGATCCCGAAAAACCTTCATTTACGCCCTCAAAATAGTCCTGGAAGTTAAAACTGCTAAAAATAGTAAATTGCCAAAATTGTCAGAAAATTGTTTTGAGCCAATTGGAAGAGGTGGGTGGCCACCGATATCCACCTGGATCAATCCTCCCTCCTTAGGAAGTAATGGTATCCATTGCGTTGGTTTTCCCCATCTGATGAGGAAACTTCTGTTGAATTTGGCCCCAGGTGAGCCACTTGCCTTGGTGAAGGAGCCGCCCTGCTTTGACGACTCGATAAACTTGGATCATTTGTTGTCGAGTGCCTTTCATATGTGTGTCCACAATCTGACTATTGGATTCTTGTTGTATGCAGTTGGGGTTGATCTTTGTTGGTGTCAGTTGCTCTGCTAAGTCTGAGGTGTCCAATAATGGTGGGAAATAAGGGTGAAGGAGATCCACGTTGAACATTGGGTGGAGGCCAAGGAAAGGAGGAATGTTGAGCTCAAAAGAATTATATCCCCTGGCCTTGGTGATGGTGTACAGCCCATAATGGAGTGGGTGAAGCTCCGATGGGGTCCTGTAAGGAGTTCTTTCTACAAGTGAAACTAAACTTTGTCGCACACCTTAAATTTATGTGGCACCCGATGTTGATCATGGCACTGCTTGAACTTGGAATTGGACTTCTGTAGGATATCCCGAACCTGTTGGTGGATGTGTTGGATCCGCTCAACAAACTAGGTGGATTTTTCAGCTTCAGTTGGAGCAGGATATGAGTCGGTCGATGTGACCGCAAGGGAAAGTGAAACATCTATGGGACCCAATGGTTGGAATCCCAACCCCACCTGAAAGGGGATGTGAAGGGGATGTGGTCAGTTGAGCTATACAAGGCTCGGTTGTAGCTATGTTGGACATAGGGAAGGCTCTCATCCCATGTGCGAGGGTGCTTTGAATTACACATGAGAAGGATATGCACAATCATTCAATTGACGACCTTGGTTTGGCCATATTTTTAAGGGTGGAAGGTTGTGGATTTGGTGAGCTTGGTGTCTAGCAGTGACCAGAGGCTCGACCAGCATGTGCTGAGAAATCGACTATCCCGATCTGAGACAATGGTTTGTGCGATTCAAAAATGTACCCAGACTCGTTCAAATAAGAGCTTGGCAATGGCCTCTACTATGATGTTCTTCTTGCAGGCAACCAGAATCACCATCTTAGAAAAGCAATCAACAACCACAAAAACATAGTCATTTCCCCGCTTGGTGGATGGGAGGCCCAGCATGTAGTCCATTGAGATGGATTCCCATGGCTTATCAGGAGTAGGAATAGGGGTGTATAGGACCTATTTCTTAGTGGTCGGTTTGGAAATAGCATAGGCAGTGTAGGACCTGATATACTTGTTGACCTCCTATCGAAGTTTTGGCCAGTAGAAATGTTTTTGTAGCATCGCCACTGTATTTTTGACGTCGAAGTGTCCTGCCACCCAAATTTAGTGGGATTCTAAGATCATCTTTGATCGCTCGCTTGATGGAACACAGATATGGCCCATACGACACAACAACCCATCCTAAATATCGAAATTAACAACAAATGCATTTTCACCCAACATTTTGTAGGTGGTGGAACAGTCTGATTCTGTCTCATAGAGTTGGGGCCATCCAGAGGTCTCATGGATGCAAGAGTCTAGCATCATGGAGAGTGATGTGACGGGCAGTCTGCTGAGATAATCAGCAATGTGATTGGTGCTTCATATTTTTTACTTTATGTTGAGGTGGAATTGTTGCAAGTTTGTGGACCACTTTTGATGGCGGTCATTCTGCAATTTTCCTTGTGTCTACATGAACTACAGTGGCTTATGATCAGTGTGGATGACTATCTCCTTCCCAAGAATGTAATGTCTCCATTAACGAAAGGCTTGCACAATGGAGTACATTTCTTTGTCATAAGTAGGGTACTTACAGACAACATATAATAATGTCTCACTATGATAGGCCAAGGGGTGGTCGTGTTGAGTGAGAATGGCGCCCACAACATAGTTTGAAGCATCTATCTCGATCTAAAAGAGTTTTTGTAGGTATGGTAGTGAAAGTACTGGGTTTGAGCATAAGTGTTGCTTCAAATCATCGAATGTTTGTTGTTAGGACCAGCCCCGCGCAAATTTCTCCTTACCACCACCCCTGGTTATTTGGCTGAGAGCCCATGCAATATGGGAGAATCCCAACACAAGCCTATTGTAGAAATTGGCAAGGCCCAAGAAGCTTTGAATCTCAGTGAGTGTGGTTGGGTCTGGCCAGTCATGGATGACTTGGATCTTGGTTGGATCCACTTGTATGCCATGTTGATCAATGATGTATCCCAGGTAATGGACCCTATCCATGCTGAAGGAGCATTTTTCCAAGTTAGTGTATAGCTTGTACTGTCGCAGGGTGTGCAGAACCTATTGAATATGTTGCAAGTGTTTGGCCCAAGTCTTGTTGTAAATGAGAATGTCATCCAAATAAACCACTACAAAAGTATTGGTGAATGGGCACAGGATATCATCCATCCTCCTCATGAAAGTGGCTAGAGCATTTGTCAAACCAAAGGGCATGACCAACCATTCAAAAATGCCTTCATTTGACTTGAAGACGGTATTCCATACATCTATCTGTTCTATCAGAACCTGGTGGTAGCCAGACTTCATATCAATATTACTGAATTATTTGGCCCTCATGATTTGATCAAGGAGGTCATTGATTCAGGGAATCAGGTACCATTTTCTGACTGTGATTTTATTCATAGACCGGTAATCAATGAAGAGTCGCCAGGTTCCATGTTTATTTTGTACCAACACGATTGGGCTCCTGCAAGGTGATGAGTTGGGATGGATGTGCCCCTTGTGGAGCAGTTATTGGATCTGTCACTTGATCTCCTCATTCTCTAATAGAGAGTGGTGATAGACTGGCCCATTGGGAACTGGTGCACCAGGGTTCAGATCAATAGGGTGCTTGACCTCGCAGTGCAGAGGTACCCCGATAGGTGAGGAGAAGATATATGAGTATTCTTCCACAACCTTATCTACTTACTTCTACTGTGGGGAGAGGTTGACTGAAGAGACAATAGATGTGGTTGTGATCTTTCTCTTATTCTGAGAGAGAATCACAAAGAAGACAAACTTCCCCATCTGAGAGATGACCTTCCTGCATTACTTAGCAGAGATCAAGGAAATAGCACTAGGTGGGACTGTCTCGGGTATCCTGTACAATTTATTGTTCAAAGTAATAATAACACTACAAGGCCTAGACTCATCTACAACATGATGTTTCCATAAATAAGGTTGGCCCAAAATAACATCACAAAATTCAAGAGGAGAAACATCACACAATACCTCATCTTTGAAGGGCTTGATGCCATATGACAATCGGCATTGTTGGCTGACGTGGAGATCGCTTCCTTGGCGAAGCCATCCAATGGTGTAGAGTTGTGGGTGTGGCGTAGTCGGTAGGGCCAGCCGCTTGACAACCTCTACATGAGGTTCTTCTAGCTACCACTATCAATGATGAAGTGCAGCAGGGTTCCTTTAACTGACATCTGTGAATGGAAGAGGCTCTCTCCTTCTTCTGGCTCGTCTGGTTCACCAGGTTGGAGCTTGGTGGTAGCAACGGTGGCACTGGGTTCTGCATCAATGATTCATCTTCCCCTTTCTGGTTCTGGCTCAGAGTCATAACCTGCATATGATTTAGAAGCTTTCACTTCGGTGACCAGTGACTGCTTTGAGTGGCAGTCAGCAGTGTTATGCCAAGGGCTCTTATGGAAGTCGCACCACTTCCCGTTAACTTTCTTTGTCTTTCCGATGTCCTTTTCTTGCAGCTTGGACTAGTTGTCCTGATACAATCAATATTTTCTCTATCCTTTGTTCTATGGGTTGGGGCCGCCCTTTCTTGGATTTTTTTGTGAGGGGTTCCCAGGCCCAAATTGTCGCATCTTTTGTTTGATCTTCTGCTCGATTTTGATGGCATATCGGTAGGCCATGCCCAAGGATTAGATGTCTAGAAATTCCATTTCGGTCTAGATGTATCTATGCAAATCACCACAATACTTGAGCACCATATTTCGCTCAAAACCTTTGATACCCATCTTGGTGCGCAAGGTATGGAAGATATTTGTGAAATTTGGCACTGCTTGGTCTCTTTCTTGCCACAGTGTGGTCCATTTGGTATACAAGTCATCATAACTTTCAACAGGGTATTATTGTTCCTTAATAGCATTCCTGAAGGATTCCTAGGTGGTCATGATTGTAAATAATGAGGGTTCCTCTGTTTCCTTTTTCTCATAGAAAGTTTCCCACCAATATTTGACATGGGGAACAGCTTTGAGGAGCGCAAAAGTAATCTTTTCTCTATTCGAAAAGTTATGGATAGAAAAATACCCTTCTAGTATATTCAACCACTTGTCTACAACATCTGCATCTATCTGACCTTCAAATATAGGAATATCGAATTTTATTTGTACTTTGAAGGGGGCAGTGCCTCCGCTCGAAGAAGATGCCCCGCTTGTTGGTAGTCACCGAAGGATTTGCACGAAACTATCCATCATCTTGTTCCTTTGTTGTGTGAGAGCTTCCTCAATCAACAGTTTGAAAGGATCTCATGTTCCGTCATCTTTATTTTCTCCTACCATGAGATTTCGCTTGGGCGTGCGAGAGCTTTTGTCCTCAAGAGAAAGAAGCTCGAGACCCAACTCTTTGTACTCCGACCTCGTTGGGGACATGCATTAAGACGACAAGGAGAATACCTCTCTGATACCACTGATCTATATTTTATGAGAAGAACAAAATGACTACAGATTATTAATAGGTTCTTAACACAAAATAACAAAGATACAGTAAAATTGGTTTTCTATTCAATAAGGAAATAAGCTGAAACTGTAAAATGCAGTAGAAACAAGCTTGTTGGAATGGTGGAGGCTTATCTCTGAGAAGAGATGTGATGGTTGCGCTCATTCACAAGAAGATGATTACATTGAGGCTCTGAAGGAATTTTTACAATAAATTGGAATGCCAAAAACCTTATACATCCAAAACCCTAACCCTAGGAGATGAAGCGCCAAAAGTCATGTGGGCCCCATTTGGGTAAGTTAGTACATCAACCTTCGGGGGTCGTAACTTTTTCATACGATCTTTTCTTTACACGTATTATAGACCATTGGAAAGGTATCGTCAAGGAGATTCATTTTGTGGGAAATACAGAAGGAAATATTATATTTCTCCATGTTTTCCCAAAAAAAAACATTGTTTAGGGCCTCAAAACGGCTCCGGAAGTGAAAACTACTAAAAATAGTAAATTACCAAAATTGCTAGAAAATTGTTTTGAGCCAGTTGGAAAAGGTGGGTGGCCACTGGTATCCACCTGGATCACAATTAGAAAGAAAAAATTATAAAATA
>ML807252.1:65876-110015 GCA_009831015.1 Picea engelmannii
ATGTGAATAACATTCTGAATTTATTGCAGGACTGCTGATGAGGGGATGTGCAGAAAAAGAGACCACGATGGCGGTGGAAGGCACCTAAAAAGGTGGCATTAACTTCCACCGAGAATTTAATACCATATTTGGACTCCACTGGCCCGGAGAACCAAAAGCGGCTCGCTGGCCCTGAAAATTAATGGCTCGCAGACTGGTAGGTGGATGGCTTGATGAGGGATGGGATGGTGAACCGCCCATCCGTAGAGTCGTCAGGCCTGATCAGTGCGAGGGAAATCACGCCACACGCAACCTCGCGAGAGGATAAGGCATATGGCAGAGGCGATTGAGAGGGAAGTTGTGAGGGGAACTCTGGCACCACGCAGAGTGAGTGATAGCAGAGAGGAAGGATTGCAACCTTCGCTCCTGGTCACTGGCAGACAGAGAGACGCAGTCTCAGAGCATCGTGGTCTCATCTCGGGGGTGGCTAGTGGTAAATCTGTTGGGAGTCGCTATGCATACGGTTGGGTGGAAACGAGCACCCCTCTCAGTAGTGGCACCCATTTCTGAAGATATTTCTGATAATTTTTTTGTTCATATTGCATCTTGAAATTTATATGCTGACATATATGCTCATAAACTGCAAATGATCTCATTATAAGAATGTATGTATGGTGCTATGATCAGTAATAGTAGTTGTATATTTGTATGAGAATACTATGTATGGCTTATGTCCTCATGAATCGTTATTTATATGTGTACTGATCTAGTTTAGACTTCACATCTGGTTCGTGGGAGAACGATACCCTTACCTGCCTCAGACAAAGCCCTAGGTAAACCTCCCTGTAGAGAGACCCTCCTTCAAAAATCCATGAAGAACTGTGGAGGAGAAGATGAAGGCGTAAGACCTTAGTAAACCTTCATGAGGAGGAACGATCCTCTTGAAAACCCGGGATGACAGCATAAGGACGAAGTATCGAATCGATGGACGAGATCCCGTCGGGAGATCTGTGGTCACTCACCACCGTCAGATCGGAGGAAAAAGCTGGGAATTTAATTACCTTATCCCTGATAGGTGATGATCGATGGACGAGATTCCATCAGGAAATCTATGGTCACACCCGACCATTAGATCGATAGGAAAGGTAGGGATGTTAATGGCCTTACCCCTTTGTCTTCTGTGTCTTCGTGAGCAACGAAGAATTCCGGATCGTAGACCTCCAAGGTCCATGAGAATATATG
This sequence comes from Picea engelmannii, assembly GCA_009831015.1. Lineage (NCBI taxonomy): Eukaryota > Viridiplantae > Streptophyta > Pinopsida > Pinales > Pinaceae > Picea > Picea engelmannii. Next base: position 67,098 of record ML807252.1, read on the forward strand.
GACCGTTGATTTTTTCCACGTCCAGGGAGTCATGGAAGAATGCTTGGGTAGGAGCTAATCTGAGCCATCAGATCTTGACTGGAAAACCCTACAGCCGTTGGATCTGTTCGGAGTTACCTGAGGGTTAAGACCCCAGTGTATAGGGGCGAAAAACCCCAGGATAGATCTGAGCCGTCCGAGCGACGGAGGCCATGTGCCGCGAGATATCCCATTTCGGGAAATCAGGAATCGCAGGATCGGGAGTCCCGGTGACAAGAGATCGAGGAAGTCCCAGGTGAAAACCCCGACGTAATCCGAGTTGTCTGTCTAGAGGGACAGGTGTCAAAAATATGACGAGAGTCGGAGAATCAAAGTTTCCGAGCACAAAGAAGTCTTGTCATACGAAATCATGATCCGCAATTTACCGACAAGATTAGAATTGTCCGTTAGGTGGAACGCGTGTCAACAGATCCCGGAGAATCGGAGTTTTCGAAGGTGTGAAACCCTTGCAGATGGGAATCGCGATACGCGAAATCCCGACAAGGATCTAGACCGTCCGTCTAGAGGGACAGGTGTCAAAAATCTGACGAGAGTCAGAGAATCGGGAAATCGGCATATCGGGGATTCTGTGGACGCGAAAACTTTGCATATCGAAACCGCGAACCCCGAAACCCCAATAAGGAGGAAAGAGCCATAGTGGAAGCCAACTGTCATTGCAGAGGAGAGTCGGAATTCAGGGAATCGCGAGTCCCGTGGGCGAATGTATTTTGACATCGCAAACCCCGAAACCCCGATGAAAAGGTATGACTGTGGTCATATAGAGGGAGGTCATGTGGACCAAAAGGTCTAGTCCAGGGGACTAGTGAAAGCTGACGTCACATCGGGATATCGGGGATTCCGAGGACAAAATGTTTATGTATTCCAACGTTGTGATATTCGAAACCCCGATGAACGGAGGAGATTCTTTCGGAGGATCTCCGGGTCCGTAATGACCTTTAGATGTGGGAACAAGACGTTAAATTAAACCAGGACATGGTTATGCTTTAGGATAAGTGGTGAGCAGATCTGGACGGCCAAAATCCACCCGTCCAGATCTACGGCTGAGGATGCATTCTGGAGCCCCCTTCCCATTCTACCTTTAATGGGGGGGGGCGGTCCGGAATTGGACATGCAACTCTCGAACGGTCGAGATTTAGTCACCGTGATCAACGGCTTCCCAGTGGATTCCGGACCCCCCTTGCCATTCTACCTTTAATGAGGGGGGGGGTCTGGAATAGTGTGGCATGTGAAGTGGGACCCCTTCCCTATCATGACGTCCACCGTGTCACGATTTCCTCTCGCCACCTGTATTACATCTAACCGCGTGACGGGGCTTGTTCCCATTGGCAGATCCTCTACCCCTGTGGAGGTTTGTTCCTATTGGCCATTCGCTGACCCCATAGGGATTCATCCCTATTGATCGCTCGCTAGCCCTGTCAGGGTTCAGCGGTTGCAAAATAGAATGCTTGGGTCTTGTTGTAGTGCCGAAGCGTGAAATATAAAGGATGTTGCATTCAAATGGAACAGTGAACATAACCCTCGATCGCGTGGGAACGGAGAAGGAGAGAGAAGGAGCCAGCTTACGCTGGGCCTCCATGGTTATTTAAGGGTTCAAGTCCGATAGAGGACCGAAACAATTTGAAATAGGTAGTGGGTATGTTACAAAAATCAACAAGTCTGGGAGCTCAAATTCATGATTGGAAAACGTGTTCTCGGTGCATGGCGTGACGGGATAAATAGGTAACTCGGCAATGGGTCACTTGCAACATGTATGAAGCCTTCATTAACTATGTTCTGTCTATTATGGCGCAGTCCCAATGGTCGAATGGCGAGCTATCTATCCATAAATGTTTTTCTACCCGTTCAGAGTGTTGGTCTAATGGTTATAATCTCCCCAATGGCTATATTTCTTTGTCATGGTGAAGTGCCATGTGTCACTGTTCTAATATCCCGGCGAAGCTCCCATTTTGCAAATTTTCCTTCCATGAGGTTCCTTTTGGAACCTTCTACAACTTTTTGATCTTATCTGTCTTCTTACTTATATTTCTATCCTTCTTCCCAGTGAGCTTCGTCTCAGCATGCCTTTTTTCATTATGATTTGTATCTTCTTTTGGTATAGTTACTTCACGTTGTTGAGATTCTCTCCTAAGATTCGAGGGTGATCCTTCTTATTTATCTGGAATAGGTACTTCATTCTTCTATGGGTCTTCTAGTGTTCTTGCAACTTTGACATCCGGGTCTCTGGTGATAAATAGCTTCGATCTATTCTTTTGTTCTTCAATCAAGTGTGTGATCCTTTTAGTCATGAATTCTTTTAACTCTTGCTTCTTCTACTCTAAAAATTCTTCTTCTTCCTGCCTTCTGGACTGATCTCTTTCAATCCAAGGTTTTTCTAATAGCATGGTAAATGGGGCACTGTTCTCAATAAATCTAATAATCTCAAAATCTTCCTCTCTCGAAGTTCCATTGGCATTCATAGGTATCCAGGTGAGCTTTCCCCATAAGTTTATCATCTTTCCCTTGAATAGTCCTATTCCTCCTAAGGAAGGAATCACAGCAGGCCTCCCTATAGATTCCTATGATCTCTCTGTCATGATATTCACTTGTGTTTCCTCATCTAGAACATAGTCAATGTCAAAGTCTCCTATTCTCACTTCAGGGCATCACTTTTCTTTGAAGATCTTTGATAATCTGACATGTCGGTGGTCATTCAGGATTTCTTTCATCTGTAGCAATGTTTTCTCTTATTCTTTCTGGGATTCTGTCCTAATATTAGTTTTTGGATATGCCTTAGGGTTTTCTTGTCTCATGTTCATTTCTTCAAGCTTAGCAATCATTCTAGGGCAATCCAATACTTCATGGTTCATATCTTTACAAAAGACAACTAGGTCTTCTCCCAGGGCATTCCTTAGCAAAATGTCTCGGTTTTTTGCAATTGTAATAGAGGGTCAATCCTCTGTTTCTTTTAAGTGATCCCCAACCTTTCATGTACTGTGCGCTAGGATCGTGCTAGCTAACCTGCAAGAATTTCTTTCTAGGGTCCTGCATACACTTATTAGTCCAAACATTCTTTCTATGCATAGGGATAACATATTTTTCACTATTCTTATCAGATCTACTCATATCAAATCTTCTTTCATCTATTAATACCCTAGTTTTCAAGTTAGGATAGAATCTATCAAACATACCTAGATCCATACTATCGAAACAAAAATTTCCACTTATCTTACTTCTACATAGCACAAAGCTTTCAAATCTAGAACTTTTCAATATTCTTACCTTTATCAAACCACATGGCTTTCAAATCTTACCTCTTTTAATCAAAAAAAGTATCACTTTTGTCTTTCTCAGAGCACAAAGCTTTCATATATTACCTCTTTTCGTCAGATCGGACTTCTTTTCCTTAGCACATAGCTTGTCAAACTAAGTAGAGTACTATGCACTGGAGCAACAGATATACATGCAGAGATTTCACAATCTCAGGTCGGATCTTTGCACAGAGCTTCTTCTTCCTCAGTTCCCAGCAATCATAGTTTCAGGTCCCAACATCAGAACCATTTGTTGGCACAGGGGCAGACCCAAGGTTCAATGCTACAACAGCAAACCAACAAAACCCTAACTATCCGCCCTTTCAGTAACACCTGCGAAGCAGATTAAGTCTCACCCGAGGTAGAGGCCAGGGTGGTTGCGGGACTCAGGTGTCTGCAACCTTAGCTAAGACACAGATCTATGATTATAATACTTAATAGAGAACTTAGCACTATTAGTTCATCATTTTTTAACCAATATCTACTCCCCATAGAAAACAGAGCATCGCAGCATTCACCCTGATCTAATGTATTTAAGCACTTAGCATATAGAACTAGATCAGATCTAGAAGATTCAAGCACTAAGCACATTCACCTATATCAGATCTAACATCCTGATTCATTATAAGCACAAAGCATAAGCAAATCTATCTATCTATCTATATCAATCACTTAGCAAATAACACATAAATACATCAAAACATCACACAGAGTAGAATAACACAGTATTTACGTTGTTCACCCCCACCCTGGGGCTACGTCCACCAACTCTTCTTCTTTATTATCTTCAATCAGTCATCTATATGCACAGAGCCACAAAAACCCTACTCGACATAGGACAAGAGATCTGTGCGCACCTCGCCAGATCCTCCTTCCTCGAGCTAGGTCTAGAACAAATCCTTTCACAGTCTATTACAACCACTTGCACTTAGCTCTACAAGTTCTCACAGTATGCACAGAGCACTTTCACTTAGCACTTATCTTATCAACCTTACATCACATAGATTCCTATTCCCCCCTCCTTGCATTGCCTAGACATCTATTTATACTTTACAAAATAGTCCTAAACATGGGTAAACCCATGGGTCGACATCCCATTCCCGTTATATATTCCCAAATCCAAAAAAGGACCCAAAAAGAGGCCAAGATCCTGCGATCCCTGCTTCATCCTGCGCTATGTTTTTGATAGGTTGTCAAAGTCCCAAAATACGTCAAAATTGACCAAGGATCTCCCAAAACTTGGTCAAGGGCCAACAAGCCCCCAACACTCACCTGTGACTCGTCCCGAGTCACTCTGGTCTGAATAGTTTTGCATCAAACGCCTCGAGCTTGGCTCGAGCTGCTTCGACTTGTTGTTGTTTTGTTGTTCAGCGAACTCTTGGATGACTGCATTATTGATAGGTCCTTCTAGACGTTGTTCAGCTGTAATGACAACCTGCTATAGCTCTACTCCTTGGCCTTCTACCTCTGTAAACAATTGATAGGCCTTGTCTTGTAAGGGTTGGAGCCTCTGAGTTGCTTCCATAACTCTTCTCTAGATAGTATGGATTTGTTGTTGGGTGGTCTGCTGCTCTTGGGAGTGCTTCATTCTTTCCACAGCTGACAGGGACTTCAGTTGTGCCTGTATATTTTCAGCTTGATACTTCGCCTCTTGGAGCTACGACTCTAGTGCCGTCAATTCTGGGTTCTTCGTGAGTTTTTCATAGGTCTAGGCACTATGATCGATAAGTTTCTTGCATTCCAGGGTAAGATCCTTTATCCTTTCAACTGCGCTCTGGGCAGTTGCTTCTCTTTGGTCTCTTACATCTTGTGGGGTCTTAGGTACAGTGCATAGCTCCAAATCTCCTATGCATTGTTGTATTTGTTGAATGGCTTCTGCGAGTTGGTTCACCTATTGTGAAACTCTGTCTTCTGCCTTGATTTCTAAGACTGTCACAGAGAAAAGTGCTCTGTTGACCGCTTCTTTTACTTCGAGTTGCTCCACAAGAAACTATTCCTTTTCTTGTCGTAGTTGTGCTTTTTCTTCATCAAACTTCGCTTGGAGAGAAAGTTCTTCCTTTTCTGCAGCACTGCATTGATCGATGAGTACTCCTTGTAATTGGGTCAAAGTCTGGGTGGCTTATTGTGTTTCTTCCTGTGCTCTTCGAAGGTGAGATTTGGCTGTATTGGCTAGGTGGTGGAGTTGAGCTGGCTCATCTCCCAATTCTGGCTCTCTCGGAATAGTGGAGACTGCGCGGATGGAATGTAGGGCCTATTGTACCCCTCGGAGTTCAGTCTCAATTTGATCGTACATCTCTTCTTTATTTTCTTCTCGTTTCTCCGCTATTTCTAGCGAAGCATCTTGCAGGGCTATGAGGAAGTTGAAGTCATCAAAGGTGAGTATGGTCTACATCTTGGTCATGGTGGCCTTCGATTTCTTTCAGGAGAAAGCTTTCGGAGGTGAACCTTTCCTCTTCTTCAAGTGATCGACCTCGTCTCCTTTATTATGTTCGACTTCTTTTTCATCTAACTCTTCACCACCACCTCCTTGCTCTGGTGATATGGAAGAAGTCTTCCCAGATACACTATCTAATTCATAGACCTCTTCAGTCTTCTTTGTCTTGCTAGGTCCGGGCGTATCCTGTGCAGTTTTTGGGCTGTCGATGTTAGATATCTCCGTAGGGTCTGTAGGAATAAGGAGGTATGCCAACCAGTCCTTTGTGATCTACTCCAAGTCCTCCTCCATCAGCTTATAGTAGTACTGAAGATGTTTCTTGTGTTCGTCGGCAAACGTTGTGATGTAAATAAAATGTCATTCCACGCTGAACTTCATCAAAGGCCAGAACTGGTGTAGAGTGTTCAGAGTCATGTGAGACTCTAACTGTATGGATATCTCCAGCTGATTGTAGTAGGTATGGAAAATAGCATTTGACTGCCACTGTTTATTCATGTTGATTGAGTACCACAATGTACTGAAATTCGCGGCCAACGGTTCAAAAGGCTCGATGTCCAGGAAGGTCGTACCTTCTGGCATATTCAAGGCAATAAAATCTATAAGGATCAAGAGCCAACTGAAATGAAATTCATATGCTTGATATTGTGCTTCTGTGCAGTTGAATTCCAACTGGTTCACCAAGTACTTTGCCCAGTTCATCTGAAGGCCTTCCGGGCACTTCCCTGCAAGGTCGACTACAAAACCGGTGACTTGGGTAGGGCAGTTCTTTCGTACTAAATTCCTTGTAATCAATTGATAGGAAAGGTGCACTGCACCACTCTAGATAGAAGCTACCTTGTAGCCTCACGTTCCCTTCTCGACATCGTCATAAGTGTCCTTGATCCTCTGTGCTAGAGCGCGATCCATGGCTTTTCTGGGGTCAAAATCTTGTGGATCAGGTCCTTGCATACTCAAGCCTGTGATCTGATTGATCAGCGTCGGATCAACTATTATACAGTGGTTTAGCCAAAAATAACCACCATGGTAACAAGACAGTAGAAACTTGACACATGCATTCACCTCATGGTGTTGTCTGAAGTGAGGAATCTTCATGACGTTCAGCAGGGTCGACTGCGCGAGGTTCATAGTCCACGACTCAGGGATTGTCTTTGAATTCTTCCTCTTAGTTCTAGTCAGGTACTTATGTGGGGCAAGCATGTTGTAGACTTTGCAATCTCTAAGGTTTAAGTCGCTAAACTTCAACGCTGCAATCTTATCTTGGTCTACCCAAATTGTGCGTATCCCCTTCGGGAGGTACACCGTAACCAAGTTTTATTAAAAATCTTTGGGCACACTATCTTGATTTACTGCACTACTCAAAGGTGGAATATAGGTAGGTAATATACTCGGGATAAATTTGGCATTCACTAGATCATCCATGTGCTTGGTTCACTTTTCATTTGATGGTCAGGATGGTCTGACTCCGTGAGAAGTGGATGGACAGGCTAGAATTCCTCTCATTGATGATGCTTGTACACCTGTAGACATCAAAATTACTCTTTCAGTCATGAGGTCGATCAGAACTTCTTCAACAACTTTCTCGGTTGCGCTCAACTCATCTGACATACACACTCGGGGTTAACAATCTCAGGTTTGGAGGGTAACTTAGACACTGCAATAGAATAGAAGGCCATAGTGCAATGACCACTATGTAAAATCAAAAAGTCTGCGACCTCAAATTCACGATTGTAAAAAGTGTTCTCGGTGCATGGTGCGACAGGATAAATAGGTAACTCGGCAATGGGTCTCTTGCAACCAGTATGAAGCCTTCATTAACTTTGTTCTATCTTTTATGGCGTGGTCCCAACAGTCGGATGGTGAGTTGTCTGTCCATAAATTTCTTTCTACCCATTTAGAGTGTTGTTCTAATGGTTATAATCTCCCCAACGGCTATATTTCTTCATCATGGTAAAGTGTCATGTGTCGTTGTTCTAATATCCCGACGAAGCTCCCATTTTGCAAATTTTCCTTCAGCGAGGTTCCTTATGGAACCTTCTATAAGTTTTTGATCTTTTCTCTCTTCTTACTTAGATTTCTAGCCATCTTCCCTGTGAGATTCATCTCATCATGTCTTTTTCCATTATGATTCGTATCTTGTTTTGGCATAGTTACTTCGCATTGTTGAGATTCTTTCCTAAGATTCAAGGGTGATCCTTCTTCTTTATCTGGAATAGGTACTTCAATCTTTTGTGGGTGTTCTAGTGTTCTTGCAACTTCGACATCCATGTCTCTGGTGATAAATAGCTTCGAAGTTCCATTGGCATTCATAGGTATTCGGGTGAGATTTCCACATAAGTTTATCATCTTTCCTTTGAATAGTCATATTCCTCCTAAGGAAGGAATCATAGTAGGCCTCGCTATAGCTTCCCAGGTTCTCTCTGTCATGAGATTCACCTGCGTTTCCTCATCTAGAACACAGTCAATGTCAAAGTCTCCTATTCTCGCTTCAAGGCATCCATTTTCTTTGAATATCTCTGATAATCTGACATGTCGGCGATCATTCAGGATTTCCTTCATCTGTAGCAATGTTTTCTCTAATTATTTATGGGATTCTGTCATAATCTTAGTTTTTGGATCTGCCTTAGGGTTTTCTTGTCTCATGTTCATTTCTTTAATCTTAGCAATCATTCTAGGGAAATCCAATACTTTATGGTTTATAGCTTTACAACAAAGACAACTAGGTCTTCTCCCAGGGCATTCCTTAGCAAGATGTCCCAGTTTTCTGCAACTGTAATAGAGGGTCAATCCTCTCTTTCATCTAAATGATCCCCAGCCTTTCTTGTACTACATGCTAGGATCGTGCTAGCTAACCTACAAGCATTTCTTTCTAGGGTCCTGCATACACTTATTAGTCCAAACATTCTTTCTATGCATAGGGATAACATATTTTTCACTATTCTTATCAGATCTACTCATATCAAATCTTCTTTCATCTATTAATACCCTAGTTTTCAAGTTAGGATAGAATCTATCAAACATACCTAGATCCATACTGTTGAAACAAAAAATTCCAGTTATCTTACTTCTATAGAGCACAAAGCTTTCAGATCTAGAACTTTTCAATATTCTTACCTTTATCAGAGCACAGGGCTTTCAGATCTTACCTCTTTCAATAAAAAATAGCACAGAGCTTGTCAAACTAAGTAGAGTATTATGCACTAGAGAAAAAGATCTATGCACAGAGATTTCATAATTTCAGGTCAGATATTTGCACAGAGCTTCTTCTTCCTCAGTTCCCAGCAATCATAGTTTCAAGTCCCAACAATGGAACCATTTGTTGGAACAGGGGCAGACCCAGGGTTCAACGCTACAACAACACACCAAAAAAACCCTAACTACCGGCCCTTTCGGCAACACCTATGAAGCAAATGAAGTCTCACCCGAGGTAGAGGCAGGGGTGGTTGCAGGACTTAGATGTCTACAACCTTAGCTGGGACACAGATCTGTGATTATAATACTTAATAGAGAACTTAGCACCATTTGTTCATCATTGTGTAACCAATATCTACTCCATAGAGAAAACAGAGCATCACGGCATTCACCCTGATCTAATGTATTTAAGCACTTACATAAAGAACTTGATCAGATCTAGCAAATTTAAGCACTAATCACATTCACCTATATCAGATCTAACATCCCGATTCATCATAAGAGAAAATCATAATCAAATCTATCTTATCTATCTATATCAAGCACTTCGCAAATAACACATAAATACACCAGAACATCGCACAGAGCAGAATAACACAGTATTTACGTGGTTCACCCCCACCCTGGGGCTATGTCCACCAACTCTTCTTCTTTATTAGCTTCATTCAGTCATCTACATGCATAGAGCCACAAAAACCCTACTCAACATAGGACAAGAGATCTGCGCACACCTCGCCAAATCCTCCTTCCCCGACTAGGTCTAGCACAAAGCATTTCACAGTGTTGGCCCTTGACCAAGTTTTGAAGAGTACTTGGTCATACTTGACCACTTTTGGGACTGTGACAACTTGCCAAGGAGCGCAATGCGAAGCAGAAAAAAGGAAGAAAGACCTATTTTTGGGTCCATTTTAGGGTTTTGGGTTGATGTAATGGGAAAGGTATGTCGGCCCGTGGGTTTACCCACATTTAGGCCCATTTTGTAATCTATAAATAGGCAATGTAGATAGTAATATAAGGAGGAGATAGTAATTTAGTACATCTATGTGATGTATGAATGAAAGCTTAGTGCTAGTAATTGGATCTGTGTGATCGGATGTACCTTAGAGTTCTCTATGCATGAAATCGGAGAGCCAAGTGCAGGTTGTTATAGTCTGATGTTGAAGAGCAAGGAAGAAGGATCTAGCGAGCTATGTAGATCTTTTGTCCTGTGAAAAGTAAGGGTCATTAGAGCTCTGTGATGTAACTTCTAGACCAAGATAATATAAAGAAGACTTTGTGGACGTAGCCCCAGGGTGGGGGTGAAATAGGGTAAATGCGTGTATAGTGTTTTATGCTTCACTCTTATGCATGTATCTCTTTCTTGGCTAAGTGCTTGATGTGATTAAGTAGATCTAGTTATGCTTTGTGTTGTTGATGAATGAATGAACATTCGATATGATATGTGAGATGCTTAGTGCTTGATCTGTTGAATCTAACCTATATTCCTATGGATAAATACTAAATCATTCTTATTATAAGTATTTACTGTGATTCTCTGTGCCTTCTGCGAAGTATATTCATAAATGTATGTTAAGGAATAACTGATGCTAAGTGTGATGTAAGAAAGATAATCACATATCTGTGTCCTAGCTAAGGTTACAGACACCTGAGTATTGCAACCACCCCTGCCTCTACCTCAGGTGAGACTTCATCTGCTTCGCAGGTATTGCCAAAAGGGTCAGTAGTTAGGGCTTTGTTGGTGCACTCTTGAGCGTTGAACCCTGGGTCTGCCCCTATGCCTACAAATGGTTCCGTTGCTGGGACCTGGAACTATGATCACTAGGAACTAAAGAAGAAGAAGATTTGTGTGAAATAAGCTATGTGTGTAGATCTATTGCCCTAGTGCGCAGTGTTATGTTTGACCTGTGAAGCTTTGTGCAAAAAAGAGAGGTCATATCTAAAGAAAAGAAGTCGGATCTGTGAAGAAAAAGGTAAGATCTGTAAGCTCTATGCCTTGATAAAGGTAAGAATAGTTAAAAGTCTTAGATCCGGAAGCTTTGTGCTCTGCAGAAGTAAGATAAGTGAAATTTTTTGTTTCTAAAGCATGGATCTAGGTATGTTTGATAAATTCTATCCTAGCTTCAAAACTAGGGCATTAATAGATGAAATAAAGTTTGATATGAATAGATCTGATAAGTATAGTGATAGATATGTTATACCTATGCATTGAAAGAATGGTTGGACTAACAAGTGGATGCAGGATCCTAGAAAACATTTTTTGCAGGCTAGCCACCATGATCCTGGTGCACAGTACAGAAGGAGTTGGGGAACATCTAAACAGACGACAGGATTAACCCTCTGTTATAGTTGCAGACGACTGGGACATCTTGCTAAAGAATTCCTTGGGATAAGACCTAGTTGCCTCTGTTGTAAGGCTATGGACCATGAAGTATTGGATTGCCCTAGAATGATTGCTAGGCTTGAGAAGCTGAATATGGAACAAGCAAACCCTGAGGGAGATCAAGAGACCAAGATTATAGCAGAAACCCAGAAAGAATCAAAAACGATATTGCTACAGATGAAAGATACCTTGAATGACCACCGACATGTTAGGCTATCAGAGATATTCAAAGAAAAGGAACAAATCGAAGCAAGAATAAGGGACTTTGACATTGACTATACTCTTGATGAAGAAGCGCAAGTGAACATTATGCCAGAAAGAACTTGGGAAGCTATAGGAAAGCTTGTCATGATCCCTTCCCTAGGAGGAACAAGTTTCTTCAGGGGAAAGCTAGTAAACCTATGTGGAAGGCTCGCCTGGATACCTATGACTATCAATGGAACTTCGACAGTGGAAGACTTCAAGATCATTAAATTTGTTGAAGACAGCACCCTGTTTACCATGCTCATAGGAAAAACCTGGATTGATAGAGAACAGGCCAAACGAAGAGAAGAAGAAAAAGTTTTGGAATAGAAGAAGCAAGAGTTAAAAGACTTTATGACCAGAAGGATCATGCACTTGATTGAAGAACAGAAGAGAAGATCGCAGATATTTAATATTAGTACCTCCGATGTCAAAGCTAAGAGAACACTTGAAGATTCGAAGAAGATCGAGTTACCTATTTTTGATACAGAAGAAGTATTATCAAGGAACCCTAAGAAATATTTTCCACAGTGCAAAGAAACTAAGACCATAGAAGATCAACATCAGAATGATAAAAGCATTATGGAGACGAAACTCACTAGGAAGAAGGATAGGAAGTTAAGAAAGAAAAGGGCTAATACTGTAAGGTTACAAGAAGTTCTAGAGGACACTTCACAGCAAGAAGAATTGCAGAATTGGAGCTTCATCGAGATATCAGAACAACGACATAGAGTACTTCGCCATGACGAAGCAATATAGTCGTTGGAACCGATATACCCATTCGACCGCCACTCTGAATGGATCGAAACGTAGTTATAGGTTACCACTAGACCGTTGGATAACACCAGAATGGATAGAACGGAGTTAATGAAGGCCTCATGTCCATTGCAAGCAGACCATTGTTGAGATTGCCTACTTAACCTGTCGTGCCTTGCACCGAGCATACTTTTTTCTAACTGAGAATCTGAGCATGAGCCCTGAGATTTAATTACCCTGAGATCATTGCCTTACTATTCACTATCATCTCTGAATTCCTTTTTCACCTGAGCCAGCTGACCCAAGTTTGTATGTCGAACGAGCTCAACGCTGCTGAGAAAATTGTTGAAGAAGTTATAATTGATTTAATGGCTGAGAGAGACATGTCAGAATGTGGAATGTCTACAGGTGTATAGGAATCGTCCTCGGGCATACTGCCAGCTTCCCCCTCCACTGCTTAAGCAGGACCATCCTGGCCACCTTTGGAAAGACGACCTAAGCTCGAAAATGACTTTTCCACTATGAAGATGATCCCAAGCATCTTTCTTAAATATATCCCACCACTAAGCGGACCAGTGAATCGAGACTCTGTACCCACAGACTTCGACTATTTTGTAGTCACTGCGTACCTCCCAAAAGGGGTGCACACAGTTCATGCTGACCAGGAGAATCTCACCACGCTGAAATTCAGAGATTTTAACCTTGGAGATCGCAAGGTATACAGTATGTTAGCCCTACAAAAGTATTTGACTATTACAAAAGGAAAGAACCCCAATATTGTACCACAACAATGGACCCATAACCTTGCAAAGCCAACCCTCCCCAAAGTAATGAAGATTCCACATTTCGGGAGGCATCAGGAAGTAAATTCCTATGTTCGACTATTGTTGTCCTGCTACCATGGAGGATACCTATGGTTGGACTGACGCATCACCGTGGATCTGATTCTGATCAATCGGATCACTGGGCTAAGCATGCAGGGCCCTGACACGCAAGACTTTTACCCTAGAAAGACGTAGATCGTGCTCTCGCTCAACAAATAAAAGACACATATGGTGATCTCGAGAAAGGCATGTGAGGTTACAAGGTAGCCTCCATTGAGAATGCAGCAGTACACTTTTCTTGCCAGCTAATCACAGGTAAGTTAGTTTGAAAAAACAGACCTACACAGGTGACAAAATTTGTAGTTGACCTCGCAGGGAAGTGCGCGGAGGGACTATAAATGAATTGGGTGAAATACCTTATAAATCAGCTAGAGCTTGACTGTAGACAAGCACAGGACCAAGGGTATGAGTTCCACTTTAGTTGGTTGCTCGTACTCATCACCTTCATCGCGTGGGAACTGCTCGAGGGAGCCACATTTCCGGAGATCGAACCCCTATCCATGAAGTTTTGTACGTTGTGGTACTCCAGTGACATGAACAAACAATGGCAATCCAATGTCATTTTCCATGCGTACTACACTCAGTTGAGGAATTCCATTCAGTCTACACTGCGCATTACACCCAACACTCTTAATAGGTTTTGACCTTTGATGAAATTCAACACAGATCATCACTTCACTTACATCATAGCACACGCAGACGAGCACAAACAACAACTCCAGTCATATTACAAGCTAATAGAAGATGAATTGGAGGAGATTACCAAGGAATGGTTGGAAGACCTCCTTGTTGTAGTAGACCTCGCAGAGATGTCCAACATAGATAGCCCTGAAGCTATTCCAGATACACCAGGACCATGCAAGACTCAGAAGGATGTGGAAGTTCAAGATAACCACATCACATCTACGAAGACTGCTTCGCTCTCACCTGCGAAGGGGGGTAATGATGAAGAACTAGGGGGCACAGAAGTTGAACAGAGAAAAGGTGAGGTTACCCCACCTAGGGATGAGCAAGATCCCTCCAAGAAAAGAAAGATTACCCCACCAAGGCCCTCATCCAAAAAGAAAACTAAGGCCACCCAGACCATGCTTAAGACTACGCTTACCCCAGATGATTTCAACTTCTTAATTGTTGTGTTGAATGATGTTTCATTAGAGCTCGCAAAAAAGAAAGAAACAAAGCAGGAAGAGTTATTCTGCTGGATCATGGGTGAATTCAAAGAAGTGCAGTAGGCACTTCAGTCCAGCCAAGCAGTTTCTATGGCATCGTTAACAATGGAAATATCAAGAACATGCAATGAGCCCACACAGTTATGCCCTATCACCGAGAAAGTCGAAGCTCACCTTCGAAGAGCTCAAGAAGACATAGAGAAATCCACCCAGGCTTTGGCACAAGCATAGAGCAAACATGAAGAGAAACGGAGAAAGGAAAAACAAGAGCATCTTGACTTACAAGCGAAATGGGAGGAGGAAAAATCCCATTTACAGCAGAGCAAGGACCAGTTGCTAGCAGAGAAAATTCAAACATAAGAAAGAGTTCACAAGGCACTGCGCTCTGTGACGATCATAGAAGTGAATATGGAAGATCGTCTTCCATAGCAGGTGACCCAACTGGAAAAAGTAATCCAGCAACTTCAACATCGCATCAAGGATATGGAGATACGCACCATGCTTGAGACACCCCAAGAGATAAGAGATCTAAGAGAGGCCATTGCTCGAAGCGCAGTCAATCGATTAAAAACTTTGGCTTTGGAATGTAGGTAGCTAAGCACCAGAAGCGCCCAGACCTATGAAACCCTCGCAGAGAATCCAGAATTACAAACATTGGAGGCACAGCCCCATGAAGCAAAGCAGCATGCAGATGTGCTACAAGCACAGCTGAAGTCCGTGACCCCAGTCGAAATAATGAAGAGGTTCGCAGAGCAACGCACAGCCCAACAATAATTACACACACTGCAAAGTAAAGTAATGGGCGTCTCTCAATGACTGCAACCACTCCAAGAGAAGGCATGCCAACTGTTCGTTGAACTTGAAAGCCAGAGAGCTGAACTCGAACAGGGTGTCATCACTGCAGAACAATGCCTGGAAGGACCACTCAATGAAACAGTAATCCAGTAATTTACTGAACAAGAGGATGTCACACTGTATCAAGTCGAAGCCGATTGAGCCAAGCTCGAGGCCTTCGAAGTAGAATTGGTCAGAACTGAGTGACTCGGGACGAGTCATAGGTGAGTGTTGGGGGCCTTTTGGCCCTTGACCAAGTTTTGAAGAGTACTTGGTCATACTTGACCACTTTTGGGACTGCGACATCTTGCCAAGGAAGGAGCACAATGTGAAGCAAAAAATAAGGAAGCAAGACCTATTTTGGGGTCCATTTTAGGGTTTTGGGTTGATGTAACGGGAAAGGGATGTCGGCCCGTGGGTTTACCCACGTTTAGTCCCATTTTGTAATCTATAAATAGGAAATGTAGATATTAAGATAAGGAGGAGATAGTAATGTAGTACATCTATGTGATGTATGAATGAAAGCTTAGTGCTAGTAATTGGGTCTGTGTGATCGGATGTATCTTAGAGTGCTATGTGCATGAGATCGGAGAGCTAAGTGCAGGTTGTTATAGTCTGATGTTGAAGAGAAAGGAAGAAGGATCTAGTGAGCTGCGCAGATCTTCTGTCCTGTGCAAAGTAAGGGTCATTAGAGCTCTATGCTATAACTATTAGACCAAGATAATATAAAGAAGACTTTGTGGACGTAGCCCCAGGGTGGGGGTGAACCATGGTAACTGTGTGTATAGTGTTTTATGCTTCACTCTTGTGCATGTATCTCTTTCTTGGCTAAGTGCTTGATGTGATTAAGTAGATCTAGTTATGCTCTGTGTTGTTGATGAATGAATGAACATTAGATCTAATATGTGAGATGCTTAGTGCTTGATCTGTTGAATCTAACCTATATTTCTATGGATAAATACTAAATCATTCTTAGTATAAGTATTTACTGGGATTCTTTGTAACTTCTGTGAAGCATATTAATGAATGTATGTTAAGGAATAATTGATGCTAAGTGCGTTGTAAGAAAGATAATCACAAATCAGTGTCCCAGCTAAGGTTGCAGACACCTGAGTCTTGCAACCACCCCTGCCTCTACCTTGGGTGAGACTTCATCTGCTTCACAGGTGTTGCCGAAAGGGCCAGTAGTTAGGGATTTTTTGGTTTTCTCTTGAGCGTTGAACCTTGGGTCTGCTCATGTGCCAACACATAGTATGTTACAACCACTTGCACTTAGCTCTACAATTTCTCACAGTATGCATAGAGCAGTTTCACTTAGCACTTATCTTATCGACCTTACATCACATAGATTCCTATTACCCCCTCCTTACATTGCCTAGACATCTATTTATACTTTAAAAAATAGGCCTAAACATGGGTAAACCCATGTGCCGACATCCCATTCCCATTACATATTCCCAAATCCCAAAAAGGACCCAAAAAGGTGTCGATATCTCATGATCTCCGCTTCATATTCGACAGGCTGTCAAAGTCCCAAAATAGGTCAAACTTGACCAAGGATCTCCAAAAACTTGGTCAAGGTCCAACAAGTAATACAACCATCATCACTATGGTGTCAAAACATTTACTTTCATCAGTGTACTAGCTTTCTCATCCCAGAGAAAAACATAATATGCAGCAAGAAAAGAATTGAGGGCTCTCCCCTTCTTCAAATTCCTTCTACATCACCTGGGAATTTTTAGTCCAGCTGAGTTATTTCTAAGGCCTCACTGTATTTTCTCTGCTTTTGCAATTCTACTCCATGTTGGGATCTTTCTGCTCTTTTCCTTGAGCCGCCTTGGTTAGGCTTCACCCTAACCCTTTTTGGAATACAGCAGCATGCTTTAATAGAAAACTTTTTGATCATAATGGATCATGAACCTATGCATCCAGCACATTAACATTCGGTTATCAGGATGGTCAATATTCATTTATTAGTCTTCTACTCATTACGTGATGTTTTTTTTCAAAATGTAATCCAGGATCCTGGTATATATATATGTATTCATATAAACTTGTGGCTTACTTCTTAATTCTCAACAATCATTAAGGTTGTGACTTTGTTTTCCTGACAGAGTCTTCACACAGTTACTCCACAAGGAATTCCTTCAGCATGGAACTTCCTTATTGCATATCCATCACTATCTGTGCTAGAATCAACCTTGAGTTACCTTTTAATTTTTTTACCAAATACTCCCTAAGGAATATAAACATGTATCTTTGTCATGTACCTATTTGTGTATCCATACGTTTTCTGGTTTTGTTAACTTACATCCATGATGTATTTAACCATTTTCATAATCCTAAGCCTACATGTAATTATCTTAGGTATATTTCATAGCCCACATACATCTTTACTTTTAAGATCATTCAACTCAAGATTTTTCACAATCCTTCTTATGTGATCCCCAATGGCATAATCATTTTCCTCTTATCATGACAACAGATCATCCTTGATCGTCCATTCTTTCTTCTATTTACACTAATCTTTCTTGAGGGAATGGAACACATTCCCCTTAAGCTATCATTCAAAACATAACTTTCATGACCCTTCAGAATGGAGTCAACCATGCAACCATGGTATTATTCTACAATTCATTCAATCTTGGCAAGTGCTAAGTTTGCCTCACATTTCACTCATTAGGGAAACCATATGGTTCCACTGCCTACAACTATACTCTTTCATCATACATGTGCATCATTTGCACGTTTAATATCATTCATACCTAACTGGTATCGATATCAGGCTTCATATTAAGAAGCTTCATAATGCATTAAACCCATTCACTCAAGCATAATTAAACACAGCTAAGTATTCATCATGCTAGCTTATTGTTTTCACCTTTTCCATGTCATTCACACACATGGACATATCAGGCTTCTATATCCTTTTTCCAAGGATCTTACAAGCATCCTTATGATCATGTATACACATTAGTGTATATGTAGGTGCATCTATTTCACCTTTTTACCTAATGCATTCACTTGATAGTTTAATTTCATCATTAGTGTCCTTTAGTTTGAGATTTCAGTCACTTACAGGACTAATCTCACATTCATACCTCATGTTGATGTTGCCTTCTCTCATGGCTATAACCAACCAAGGTCACTTTCCTCTTTATGCGACGTCTTAGCAAGAAAAAATCCTTGCCTCAACGTCCATAGGGTCTTACCCATCTCACTTTTCTCTAATCATGAGGAGTTATATACTCTGATTTCAATATAAAGCAGTAATTATAATTGCCAAGGATCCTACCTGATCCTATCAGATTCCC
Source organism: Picea engelmannii (assembly GCA_009831015.1). Taxonomy (NCBI): domain Eukaryota; kingdom Viridiplantae; phylum Streptophyta; class Pinopsida; order Pinales; family Pinaceae; genus Picea; species Picea engelmannii. Next base: position 85,627 of record ML807252.1, read on the forward strand.
TTAAGCCCACAAAGGTATTAACCATTTCACAATCCACCATCATCAATGCCTAAGGTTCCAACTGCCCATGCTTAGAAGCAGTGTTACGAACACCAAGTCATCCATCCTTTGGGCTTCAGCTGTCCTTGACAGAACCCTGCCACCTTCTACTATCCACATTCAAGTCTTATTATAAATGTTAATTAGCATATCCCTACTCTAATAAGAGTAGTTATCACTTTGACAAAGGGCTAAACAAATTCTTCTGCTGAAATTCAACAAGAATTCCCAAAATCACAGGTTCAATCTGCAGTCCTTCTCCTCAAAGAGTAAATGAAGATAACAATATCTCCTTACGCGACTTGTACATGAGCCCAAGTAGGCCAAGTGTTGTAACCATGCTCTCATACCATTTTGTAACACACCCACGACAAGGAAAAATAATATATATATATATATAGATATATATATATATTTCTTCTTCCTCAAATATTCGATTTCTCCCTTCATGGTCTTTAATCCTAGGCAATGGAAGTCAAGGAAGAACCTGAATCCACTTATCAGGCCCTCGTTCCCTTAAAGCACAGGTTGTATGGAACCCACAGCTTCCTCCTTTACGCCTTTAAGCTTCAGCTTAATTAGGCACTAGCTCTCCGAGATAAGTCCCTTCTTGATGAGACCAAGGATGTGACCAATCGCCAAATCGAAAGGCGCATCGTGATTTCACGTTTCATGAATTCCTAGAACTCCACTTTCGACATCCTGAGTTGTGAACTCCCTATAAGACTAGATCTACAGTCCATGATCTTTCTCTGATCGATGGTTGTGATCGAGTCACGATTCCGCATTTCGCGACTTTGCAAATGAGTCAACCATGACTCCCCAACTCCCAAGCTCTAAAAAGGGCTAACATTCCTTAGCTCCTCCTTTGTCCTCCGTCCATGTGACCGTTCACTATGACCCAGGGCCCAACTCTCAAGAGCATCGGAATTTTGCGTATTGTGAGTTCTCACTTCTTCCACCTTTGACCTTTCCCTCCTGCGAGTCGGCGAAATGATGGTCTCTCGCCACGCGTCCCTCCAAATGGATGGCTCAACTTATGTGGAGATAGCCAACGGCTGTGATATTTTCGCGAATTTTTACTTCGCGAACTCCCCCGACTCTACACTTTGACTTCTTCACTCTACGATTCAGTGAAATGATGGTCTCTCATCAAGCATCCCTCCAAATGGACAGCTCTGATGATGTCGAGATAGCCAATGGCTGTGATATTTTCGGAACAATCAACGACTGTGATCTTTTCGCGAGTTCGCATTTCGCTAATTCTCATGAATGGCTCTTTGACTTCTTCAATTTGTGAGTTAGCAAAATGCTGAGCACTCACCACGCATCCCTTCTGATGGACATTCTCGATGATTTCAGAACTTGTCTCGTGCACCTTCCTCCAGATCCAACGAATGTTGGTCCATGCACTTCAAATCTGACGAATCAGATCTATTTTCCTCCTGTGCTCACTTCTCGTTGTCTAGACAAGGATTTCGACGGTCCATATCTTCTCCTCTGCAGTTGATCTGACGGTTGTTATGCTCCTCCTCCTGATCTTTGGCACCTTTATTCATAGACTTGGAATATTTTGATGCTTCAAAGGCCTCGACCTTTGCTTCCTATGTGAGCCCTGTGACCTTGGGTCTCGTCTATGTTCTGGAAATGCTATCCCTCTTGAGCTTTTGAAACTTACTTAGTTCTAAGGGAACTCGGCCCTTTGCTTCCTTAGAATACTTATGGTGGCCCTCCTATCACACTTTGTGCTTATCTCTTCTGAGCTTGGTTCTTAGGGAATTTTGAGTTTCCACATACTCTTGCGGTAATATGCTTGCATCAGATCAACGATCTATGACCTTCCTTGATCCAACGGTCCAGATCACATCGCAACTTCAGGTTTTGGAAATTTTAGTCGTGCGAACGTGTGAATCTCCCAATGTGAGAATCCCCAATCTCGTCAATCCGACGGTCAAGGATGGCCCCGATAGATCCTTAGATCTACGGTCTGGATCACATCGCAACTTTAGGGATCAGGATTTTTAGTCGTGCCAACGTGTGAATAACCCGATGTGTGATCTTGCGAAGGCTGAAGGAGTCGAGGCATTAATGCTTGTGCCCCTTCTTCAAGTCTAACGGTCGCAACAGATGTTGGTTCCTCCCAAACAGATCTCATATGTTCATCTTCTAAACTAAAGGATATTCCCTTTCGATACTTGAACCTCACTATCCTTCTTGAGTTTCATCATTTATGAAGGATTTAAGAGCGTTGCGCTCTTTCTCCAGGACTCAACACATAGAAGGGTTTTTTGTACACCTCTTGCGCTCCTTCATAAAGTCTAGAACTTAAGTGGTTATCGGTCTCTGCTTTCCTCGTAGAGAGTCGGTGCATATCTACACTACCTCTCCTGAGTGTAGTAATCTCTATCCTCCAAGGGACTCAGAATGACTAAGAGGGTTGGCATGCGTACATGAACTACGTCCAAGGTCGACGAACTCACATTTTGTGCCTCTAGCTTACGCCACCACAGGACGCAAGCATTTACGAGTATAAAACATGTCCAATCCATAAAATTTCCTACTTGCCTAATTACACAGTCAAGCAAACACAAACATGGGTATCATATAAATCATTAAGCAAGCATATCCATCCCTACAACATTCATATCCAACTTTAATTCATAGTACCACTTAAATACACGAGATATGTGATTACTTATCTATTGCAGGTGGTAGCCAACCAACTGACTGTGGGTGTTCGTCCTTCCACCCAACCATAGGCTCATAGGCATTCATTCTTAGCACTCTGGCCACCCCCGTGCCAAGACATGATATCAACAGGGAACTCTTGCAGTTCTCAAGGATTCTTTCTTTGTTCAGCTTCTACTCGGGTTCTGTTCTTTTCAACTTTCAGAGATTTCTCTCTGTTATGACCTCGGTGAGGTTTATCATATGCTCACTTAGCATCAATATCACGACATTTTATTCATTATCCGCTGGAGAGATCTGTACATCTCCCTTACGAGCTTGCGCTCTTTGTATGTTGTCTCCCGTCTGGTTGTCCCCTGTGTATCTATCTTACATTCCTTCTTTTGAAAGTTTCTCGACCCATCACATTCCTTCTGTCAGAAGGAATCTCGGGTCTACAGATACCTGTGGTACTTCGGGCTAACATTATGTAGCTAGATCATGCTCCCATTCATGGGGGTGGTTTATAATTAAACCACTGGTCCTTTCTTCATTAACTAATTTCTCTCCTTGGGATCCAAAGGAGGTTGGCATCCTCATTAAGGGAAATTTGGGGTTATTTGGAATGAACCCTCTCATATAGTTTTCACATTCTTCCTCTAGTGATATCATGGCCAGTACTTTCAAGGCTTCACCCCCACAGTCAGTTATTGGAAACTCAAACAATAATACATTTATATTGTCCACATGGCTCAGCATGGAAATCCTATTTTATGATTAATTACAAGCTGGGGGAAATAGGGTGTTACATTCTCTGGCTACAACCAGAAGGAGGCTCCAACTCCCCAATTCATCCTTATTTTAGGGAGTTATCAATTAACTTTATTATTTAAATAATTTATTTTGCATCGTCTTTGACTTATAGGACACTCATTACTTCACTTTATTGTTTAAATAATTTCTTCTTTGTAAACGTTTTGACTACTTTGACCTTTTAGGGCTTCTAGATGACTTATGAGGGTTCTCCAACTTCACATGGCCATAACTCTCTAACCGTGAGGAGTTATGTGACGTTCCACATACCACCGGAAATGGAATGACATGTACTATCCATATAGAATAGTATTGCATGCAAATATATCAAAACTCATACCATTATCCATCAAACAAACTTGGGTCCATCACTCAAACCTTTTTGCTACCAGAATTCGCTACCGGACTTTCTTCAAGGGTTGACATCAATGACAACCAACCCAATTGATCAAAAATATACCCTTTGGCATTGATGGTAACACTCTGATGCAATACTGAAGTCATGTCATGCAATACTGAAGTCATATCACTCATGCTCCCCCTTGTGACCATCGCTCCCCCTGGAACCATGCCTCTATTTATGCATCTGATAAATCTCTACCCCTTTGTCATCAATGGAAAAGGTATATTTCCATCTGGGGTTGTTCCCCCTAACTGAACTATCCTTGGGGATACTCCCTCTGAATGAACTCTTCCTAAAATTGATCTCCTGACCTAAATTTTCCTCTTTATGGTGCTTCCTCGTGTAAATCTAAGACATATAAGACAAGCATTCAAAATCATTCATTTTGGAGTAGAAATTACTCTGAGTCTCTGGCGAAGATACTCAAAGGATTCTCATGGAAGCGGTTTTGTAAATATGTCCGCAACTTTTTCTTTTGTGCCCACATATTCAACTCTAATGTTCATCTCTGCAACATGTTCCCATAGAAAGTGATACTTTATTGGAATGTGCTTTGTCTTGGAGTGCATCACCGGGTTCTTTGAGATACTGATGGTGTTTGTATTATCACAATAAATTGGAATGGGATCATCATACTCAACCTGTATATCTGTCAGAGTTTGTTTCATCCATAGAACATGTGTACAACATGTTTCTGTTGCAATACACTCTGCCTCGGTTGTAGATAAAGATATTGATAATTGTTTCTTGCTTAGCCATGATACTAAACACTCACCAAGTAGAGCGTTGCTCCATTGGTGCTTCGTCGGTCATCAATGCAACTTTCCCAGTCTGCATCTATGTAGGCAATAAGTGATAGATCCTTTACTTTTGGATACCATAATCCAAACTCTTATGTTCCTTTGAGATATCTTAAAATCCTTTTCACTACTGATACATGTGATTCCTTTGGTGCTGCTTGAAATTGTGCCACTTGTCCAACTGCCTACATTACATCTAGTCTGGATGTTGTCACATATAGTAGGCTACTAATCATTGACCTGTATTGCCTCTGATCTGTAGACATTAAATCATCATCTTTGCTCAATTTGAAACTGATTTGCATGGGAGTGATAACTTGTTTGCAATCTTCCATTCTGAACCTCTTTAGCATTTCTCTTATATACTTGGTTTGAGAAATAAAAATTCCTTGGTTTCTTTGACGTATCTGAAGACCCAGAAAGAAAGATAGTTCTCCAAGTAATGACATTTCAAATTCATTCTGCATGTCCTTTGCAAATTTTTGGCTTAATCTGTCATCAGTACTTCCAAAATTAATATCATCAACATAAACTTCAATTAATAAAATAATATCTTGAGTTACCTTGATGTAGAGGTTGTTGTCTGCACTTCCTTTTCTAAACCCTGTCTGTGTAGATATTTATCCAGTCTAGAGTACCATACTCTAGGAGCATGGTTTAGACCATACAATGCCTTCTTTAATTTACACACATAATCTGTGTTCTTTGACAATTCAAATCCTTCTGGTTGTTCAATGTAGACTACTTCTTCAAGTTCCCCATTCAGAAAAGTTGATTTTACGTCCATCTGATACACTTTAACATTTTTGGAGCATGCATAAGCTAAAAGCAATCGGATTGCTTCCATTTTAGCAATTAGGGAAAATGTCTCTTCAAAGTCGATTCCTTCAACCTATGCATATCCTTTACATACCAATCTAATTTTGTTCCTTGTAACCTATCCATCTTCATTCAAGTTATTCATGTATACCCACTTTGTGTCGATCACATTTTTATCCTTTGGTATTGGAACCAATTCCCAAGTGTCATTTTTCTCTATTTGATCCAATTCTTCATCCATGGACTTATTCCAAAATTCATCCTTGTTGGCCTCTTCAAAACAGGTTGGTTCAATCGTAGATGAGAGTGCGAGGTGTGTTTGTTCTGGTGAACGGATTCTTCTTCTAGTCTCAACTCCTACATCTTTGTTTTCGATAATCTGATCTGGAGGATGATTATTATGTACTCGTCTGCTAGGTGTCTTTGGAGGCACTTGTTGAACTTTCTCTTCTACTTCTGTCGGATCCTTTTCATATTCCCCTTCTACTTTTTTTTCATCTTCTGCTTCTTCTTCGTAAAGTTGTTTCATTGATTCATTTTCTTCTTCCTTTAATTCTTGTCTACCTATTTCATCAATTGTTACGTTGATGTTTTCCACAACTTTTTTCAATCTCAGGTTGTAACACTTTTATGCTTTCCTTGTACTTGAGTAACCAACAAGTACTCATTTATCCACACGAGAGTCAAACTTTCCCATTATGCCATCTTCTCTTTTGATGTAGCATTTGATTCCAAAAACTCTGAAGTGCTTCACATTTGTGGGTCTTCCTTGCCATAGCTCGTAAGGAGTTTTTTCAATGTTGTTTCTGAGCATTACTCTATTTTGAATGTGACCTGTTGTATGCATTGCTTATGTCCAAATGATATCTGTCAATTTGAGATCCATGAGCATTGTTTGAACCATTTCTTGCACTATCATGTTCTTTCTTTCAACAACTCCATTTTGTTGAGGTGTCCTAGCAACAAAGAATTTCCTTTTTATTACATGCATGTTGCATTAGTCCATAAATTCCTTTGAAGTTAACTCTCCTCCATTATCAGATCTCAAGCATTTGATTTTTGAATCCATTTCATTTTCAACCATTTCCTTGTAGACCTTGAAGTTTTCAAAAGCTTCTGACTTATTCTTGAGAAAGCAAATTGCAGTCATTCTTGTATAATCATCAACTAATAACATAAAGTATTTCTCACCTTTTAAACTCTTTGTTTTAGTTGGTCCAACTAGATCATTATGCACAATTTCTAGTGGTCTTGTCGTTGAATATTCTTTTAATTTAAACCTGGTCTTTGTTTTCTTTCCTTGTTGGTTTCCTTGTTTTCTTTGCTTGCATAAAGTGTTGGTTGGTTTCGTGATCTGGGGAATTTCTCTAACTGATTCCCTTTTGTTGACTTGACAAGGTTATCAAAATGTATCTGACCCATTGTTAAGTTCCATAACCAACTTTCATCTTCCTTTCCTAAGAAACACTTTTCATTTCCAATTTCACTTAATACATATATGTTGATTGAAGTTCTCGCAGTTGTTGCAATCAAGTTTCTTGAACCTTCTTTTCTTATATCACACTTTTGTGAATCGAAAGTAACTTTATGACCTTGGTCACACATTTGACTCACACTTAGAAGATTATGTTTCATATATTCTACTAGTAGAACATTTTTTGCCTTGGTATTCTTGTTCCCAATTATGATTGTGCATTTTCTAATGATTTTAGCTGAATCGTCATTTTCGAAGGAGACTGATCCATCTCTTTCCTTTCTTAATGTAAGAAACTTGTCTCTATCACCTGTCAGGTGTTTTGAAAAACCATTGTCAACATACCAACCACGTTTCTTTTGCTTAGCTTGTAAAGCGAGTGTGCATTCTTCATTGCTATATTGATTATGATTTCTTATCCATGTCCTTTTCTGAGGTTCTTGTCTATGATTGTTGTTCTATTGTCATTCTCTAGGAGGGACTTTCATTCTACAATCTTTGGCCATGTGTCCAAAGTTGTTACATTTGTATCATTCCACTTCAGTGCTCAAACATTCAAACCTGTTGTAATGTCTTCTCTGTGTTTCACTAGGCCTTCTTGGATAACCCTTTTGTGTATGACTTTCAAAGTTGTTTATGTTCTTGTTGTTAGCTCTATAATTCACAGCCTTATGTCTAAAATTATTGCATGCATAACATAAGCCAAAAAAGATAGTTTGATACCTGGGAGTTGAAGATATTCTAAAAGGAGGTACTCTTATGAATCCTTCTTCTTCCTGAGGCCTATATGTTTACGTTGGTCATTGATTCTGAAGTCCGAATCTTCTTGGTGGAGGAGTGTCTCTGTAATTTTGTTTGTAGACCTTCCTATCCCCTTTGATTGTTTATGCATTGATTTTTGGATATGTTTTTTGTTCTATTGTTTTGGAGCTTGATCCATTTTTTTTCTAATTGTATCCAAGTATGGACTTGTCATGATGAGGTTTTTGACTACTGATAATGTCATTCAAAAATTTTGAGTTGTTCTACATATTTTTCTTTTGAAGATCCTTTCTTAATGTGACAATTTCTTCTTCCAAATTTCCAATGATCATGTCTCTTCCTTCTATTTGTTCTTTGAGTACTTCTTCAATTATTTTATCTTCTTCAATTTGAACCTTCAAATTTGTGATCATTTTTTCTAGTTCCTGAGTGTATTTTTTCTTGTCTAGTTTCGCTTGTAGTTTCTTGTTTTTCTTCTTTTCTCTTCTAATAACTTATATGTAACACAGCAATTATTCTCGATAGTCAACTTCTGCCTCTTCATATTATTCTTCGGAGTCTTCTTTATCAGATTCTTATACTACCATGAATAGAACTCTGTGTATCTCACTGTCACTGACTTCATCTTCATCTGATGATGAGATGTCTTCTTTGGTGCATAAGTTTTTCTTGAAAACTTTCTTTGTGGTTCTTTTTCCTTTATATGTTTGTTTTCTATTTGAGTAACCTTCATCATTTCTCTTTTTCTTATGAGGACATTTGTTAGCAAAATGACCAATACCATCACAATTAAAACAAATCAAAGGAAGCTTACCTTTATACCTGTCATTGGTTCCCTTGTTCAATATTCTGACAAAGTTGGCCACTTCATCATATTCTAAGACGTCATTGTTTCTTCTATGTTCTTTTTCTTTTTGCTTTCCCTTTTCTTTCACCTTTTGGATGCTTTGAAGGTTGCTTCTTTTATATCTAGTTTTTCCTATTGAGTTCTCATTTCATATACTGTGAAGATTCCATATAGTTCCTCCATGCTTACTAAGTTTATATATGCTCTTTCTTCTAGTCTTGATATCTTAGGGTCAAATCTCATAGGAAGAGATCTTAGTACCTTTTGAACAATTACAGATTCTTTGATTTCTTCTCTCAATCCCAAGATTGTATTTACTGTTTCATTGACTCATAAAAAGTAAGTTGCAATGTTCTTATCTTCCTTCATCTTTAGTTGTTTGAATTAACCTCTGTAAGTTTGAACCTTTGCTACTTTGACTTTTGAATCTCCTTCATAAATATTTCGAATTTTGTCCCAAATATCTTTAGCGGATTTACAATGTGAAAAATTGGTGAATATTGATTCTCCAAGACCATTTAGAAGTGAATTTGTGGCTTTGGAATTATTATGACTAAGTTTCATAGCTTTGTCTTTTGTCAACGAAACTATTGGTGTTGTGTACTCATCTACAATTGATTGCCAAATTTCAAATCCTTGTTCCTGTATATATGTCTTCATCTTCATGCTCCAAAAGGAATACTTATGTCCATCAAATTGTGGTATTCCATTTTTATACATGTTGTTTCTCTCCATGATTTACCTTTCAGTGGTTAAACTGATTTGTGAAGGAACTTGCTCTGATACCAATTGTTGGATTACTGAGAGGGGGGGTGAATCAGTAATAGAGCAATTTAATCATTTTTAACCATATAATGCAAGTGATATATCAGTGTATCATTATCATCCAAAAATTGTAGAGTAAATAAACAATGAACAAATGAGAAATCATACACATGCACAGTATATCAGTGTTTTTACGTGGAAAACCAAAGCGGGAGAAAACCACAATTTTTTTTTTCTTATATGTCTTGAAAAATTACATTCATTGGAAGCACCAACTTCCTTTTTTTTCCAGCTGCAACTGGAAGGAGGCTCCAACCCCCTAGTTTCTCAGGCTATAGCCTGATGGAAGCTCCAACTCCCCAATTCTCTGGCTACAAGCAAGGAATCTACAACCCCCTATTTTCTCTGGCTACAACCGGAAGGTGGCTACAACCACTTGTCCTTGCTCGGTCCAACCGCCCTGAAATATAATTCCAAATGTAGACAACCTGTCACTGTCACTAAATCAACCACTTCCACTGTCAACCTGTAACAACCTGTACCAATCAACCTGCACCAAATAACCTGTACCAATAACCTGAACCAACATGTACCATGCATCAACCTTGTCTCATCAAGATGTACCAACATCATCAACTATACATCTCATGTATGTGCCAACTCATCAACTATACACCTCATGTATGTGCCAACTCATCAACTATACATCTCATGTATGTGCCAACTGATCAACTACTTGTCTCAACCATGTACCCAACATGTACCTCAACCATATACCAAAGACATACACGAATATAACCATCAAAAGTTATCTAACTATTCATCACTCTATCCATAAACCAAATACCATAAACCCTCACATCAAACCATGTGCCACAAACTCACAGTTATGTAGCCTCAATCTAAACCAACAACTTCAGCAACACATCACAACCAAAATACCAATACCCATATGCCAAATACCAACAAGAAAATACCAACTGTATCCCTCAACAATTCTGATATATGCAGCAATATTGAACATCCAATACCATCTCAAGAGATAAACCCTATCTCACAAAACATACCTCAAACAAGATGTGCCATATCTCTCATAAAGAGACCCCAACCATGTTGCTACCGCAATTTTTCTGCCGCACTTTCTCTGTCGCAATTTTTCTACCGCACTTTTTCTGCCGCACTTTTTCTACCGCACTTTTTCTGCCATGATTTTTCTGCCGCACTTTTTCTGCTACGATTTTTCTGCCATGATTTTTCTACCGCACTTTTTCTGCCGCAATTTTTCTACCGTGATTTTTCTGTCGCACTTTTTCTGCCGCACTTTTTCTGCTACAATTTTTCTCTATCAATAATACTTGCCCAAATAACCTTTCACAAAATAGATATTCAATGATATTCAAGCGTGATTGAAATGAGAGATCATTATCTCTTATTTATACTTTCATGTAGCTTCCTTAAAGGGTTACCTTTTAACCATCTTAACCCACTTTCCTTATTTTAGGGTTAACCAACTTCTAACCACTTGTACACTTAGTAATTTTTCCATTAACTTTATTATTTAAATAATTTCTTTTGTATCCACTTTGACTTATAGTACACTCATCACTTCACTTTATTATTTACCTTCTAAAATCTCTTAAACCACTTTCCTTATTTTAGGGAGTTCTCCATTAACTTTATTATTTAAATAATTTATTTTGCATCCTCTTTGACTTATAGTACACTCATCACTTCACTTTATTATTTAAATAATTTCTTCTTTGCAAACACTTTGACTACTTTAACCTTTTAGGGCTTCTAGATGACTTGTGAGGGTTCTCCAACTTCACATGGCCATAACTCTCTAACCGTGAGGAGTTATGTGATGTTCCACATACCACCAGAAATGGAATGACATGTACTATCCATCTGGAATAGTCTTACCTACAAATATATCAAAACTCATACCATTATCCATCAAACAAAATTGGTTCCATTACTTAAACCTTTGTGCTAGCGGAATTCACTTCCGAACTTTCTTCAAGGGTTGACATCAATGACAACCAACCCAATTAATCCACAACTTGTTTCCCTATTCCTGAACCAATAAATGATGTTTTATATGAAGCGAACTTGGGTAACATTTCACCTACCATCCCTTTATATATTTTGATTAAACTCAGAGTTGTGGAAAATGTTCACATCGGTGCCTCATGTTCTGTCAATGAGGTCCAAATTTATAAATCTCTTTTCCAATAATTTTGTGATGTTTTTGCCTGGAGTTACGAAGAGATGTCAGTAATTGATCCAGATATTGTTGTACATGATATTAAGACTTACCTAGACGCTAAACTCGTTCGACAAATACTTTGCCTAGTACATCCACGTAAAGTTGTTGTCATTAAACTCAAAGTTAAAAAACTTCTTAAAGCCGGTTTTGTTTATCTTGTGGCTTTGACTGATTGGGTATCTAATATTGTTTCGGTTATGAAGAAACAAGGCATGATCCATGTTTGTGTATATTATAGGGATATCAACAAGGCTTGTACCAAAGACAATTATCCAACCCCTTTCATTAACTAGATCGTTGATGATTGTGTTGGGAGTGAAATCTTCTCTTTTGGTTTCTCCGGCTATATTCAAATCAATATTTTACCTACGGATCAACATTAAATTTATTTTATCTACCCTTGGGGAACCTTCTCATACCGGAAACTACCTTTTGGTATCAAGAATGTTGGTACCACTTTTCAGCATGCTATGTCTTATGCTTTTCATGGTATTAATCACATTGTACAACCTTACCTAGATGATTTACCGATGCATTCCATGCATCGTCAAGATCACCCGACGCATTTACGGGTCATTTTCCTACGTTGTCACTATTATCGCATACGCTTAAATCCAAATAAATGCATTTTTTGTTGGAGTCTGGATGACTTCTTGGTTTTATTGTTTCTACACATGGGATCAGGGTCGACCCTCTAAAGGTTGAAGTTATTCTCAATCTTCTTCCTCCTTCTACATTTCACCAACTCCAAAGTTTGCAAGGGAAGACAAACTTTTTACATCAATTCATCCCCAACTATGTTGAATTAACGAAAGTTTTTTCTCGACTTCTTAAAAAGGGTCAAGATTTTGTATGCGGTGACACTGCCAACAAATCCTTTGAAGCTTTGAAACTTGCCTTAACCCGTACACCACTCTTATTTCCACCCGATTATAGTCGAGATTATTTCTTATACTTGGTTGCTTCAAACTCTACCATCACTATGGTTCTAGTCCAAGATTATGATTTGTATAATGAACATGTCATCTACTATTTGAGTCAGAGTCTCACAACCACCAAAACCAAATATTTGCATGTGGAGAAATTGGCCTTGGTAGTTGTTCAAGTTGTTCAATGTTTTCGTCATTATATCTTGTTATGTAGAACCACAGTCATTTTTTATTGCAACCTTATGCAACACATCCTTACTTGACAATTTCTAGGGGGCAAACACTCCAAATGGATAGTGATTCTCCAGGAGTTTGATTTGGAATTTGAGCGTGCCAAATCAAAGAAATCTTTGGTTTTTTGTTGAATTGATATGTGACCTTCCCTCTACTGAGACAGAAACTGTGGCAGAGGATTCCTTTCCTGATGAGTCTCTCTTTCTAATCAGTTCTGATGACATATGGTATGGAGATATTATCATTTATCTCCAAAACCAAATTTTTCGGCTCAATATTTCTAGTGTGGATCATCATCGTATTTGGTATCAAGCCTGTCAATACATTATCCTTGGTGATAACCTTTACCGTCGTGGTATTGATTCCATATTTCGATGATTTCTAACATACAATGAAGCTGAGAAAGCTTTGAATGACTGTCATTATGGAGCATGTGGCGCTCATATGTCTGGGTATGTCGCTGCCCAAAAGATCTTACGAGTTGGTTACTTCTGGCCTTCATTGTTTAAGGATTTCATTACTTGCATCCAGAAATGCCACGCTTTTCAAACGTATAACAACAAGATCTGATCTCATCCTGCTCCTCTTTACCCTGTAGTTTTTGTTGGTCCATTCGCTAAATGGGGCATTGACTCCATGACATGTAACCCTCACTTGACCGGGGGGCATGGATACATCATCGTAGTTGTGGATTACTTCACTAAATGGGTCGAGCCGATGCCTACATTTGATAACACTGGGAAAACTACAGTGTTATTCATATTCAATCATATCGTTACTAGATTTGGTGTCCCTCAAGCCATTGTCACAGACCATGGTAGTCATTTTCACAATTTCATGATGTTTGAACTTACCAAGAAGTTGGGTCTTTGACATGAAAACTCAACAACTTACTATCCACGGGCCAATGGCCAGGTTGAAGCAATTAACAAAGTTCTTACTACTATGCTTCGACAGATCATAGGAATTCACAATTCAAACTGGCACACGATGCTCTTATCGGAATTATGGGCCTATCGAACATTTGTTAAATCTGCCACAGGGTTTACACCTTTCCAATTAGTATATGGTATTGAAGCCATTATGTCAATTGAATGTGAAATCTCATCTTTGAAACTAGTTGTTGAACTTCTCCCTAACACCTTAGCTAAAGAGGAACGTCTCTTGTATTTGATGCAATTAGACGAGACTCGCCGTGATGTTTCCTTAGTCATTCAAACTCAAAAGAAGCATGTCAAAGATCAATATGACAAGCATGTCAAACCATGTGTTTTTTCTGAGGGTGATTTGGTTCTTCTTTACGAATAGGATCGTGACTTATTAGGGGCCGGTAAATTCAAGCCCATGTGGCATGGCCCTTGTATTGTGAAACGAGTGTTAGATAAAGGGGCTTATGAGCTGGTAGATTATGATGGAATTCCTTTGAGTGAACCTAGAAATGGACTTTACTTGAAGAAGTACTATGCTTAAACTATTTTTGCATGAGTGATGTGTATTTTTAGTGTACTATACTCTAGTGTGATTTTTCATTTTTTGTTCTTTCTTTTAGCTGCTTACCTTGCATTGTGCTTGGTTTCTAGATGTCAATGTATTTTCTACCCTATATCGACTTTGTTGATGGTGTTAGTCGCAGTAGTCAAAACCTAGCATCAGTTGCATGGGAAATGTATGCCCCTACGGATGAGTTGGTCAGTCTACACGGTGTTTTCCTTGGTCGTGCAACTGATAATATCGTCGAATATAGTGCATTTATTGAATTATTAATTGACGCCATTTCATTTGGAATCCGCCATCTTATTGTATGACTCGATTCACAGTTAGTAGTGCTACAGTTAAGTAACATTTATTCCATCTGAATTCCTACTTTGGTAAGGGTATACTTAAGAATTTTCCTCTTGGAAAGACATTTTGATTATATCGAGTATCAAAATATTCCTAGATGTCTAAACACATTGACAGATACATTGGCTAATTATATGCTAGACAGACATTTGAGACATTTATAAATCCAAACACACATTTGAAAAATACAAGTAAGCAGGTAGGAACTTTATATTAATAAGGATAAAAGTTACAAAAAGTGTTTTGTCCAAGGACCAAAATATTAAAATGATGAAGCTCATAGCCTCATGTACAAAAAGCGTCAAGGATGTTTCTCATTGTAACAAACAAATGCACGTGCCACTCTATGGATTAGTCGACCAATAGATGCAGATACGCCATCTGTATGGTGTTGATAGTGCCTAGGAAGTTCATTCATCGTGGCATCAGGGATCTTCATGGTTAACCCCTCTAGATTCTTCTCAATCGCCTCAAGATTCACAGTGGCCACTCCTGCTACAACACCTCTCTCTCCCCACCTCTGAATAGGAGATGATAACAGAGGATGATAAGGTGCCACATCTACATTATTGAGAGAACTTTATTAGTCTTGGATAAATGACACCAAAAAAAAAAATTATATAATTAAAATATCAAAAACATCATATAATGAAAATTTTCTTCTTACCTATGTCTCCCCACTGAGATCCCTTGGGAAGAGCTAAGTCAAGATCCCCTTGGAATTCTGTCCTGGCATATGCATAGTCCTCCACCATGATTAGTTGATTTCTCAGCCATTGGAAGAAAACATCGCCATACTTGACGATAGGCACGCCACCATGACGAGCCATCAAGTCCACCCACCTTTTCATGTATGGATCTTGTGGAGCGGGTATGCCCCACTCCACCTGTAGACGTAAGACGGGGACCCTCTCTAAGAAGAATGACACCAAAATGGACTCATAACCAAATTGTTTCAACCGACCATTTCAACACTTTGTCAGTTGATTTTTCATGTTCTTCAAAACACCCTCACACCAGTTGAATACCCTAGGCTCCATGCACTCTATGGCATACCGAAAATGGATTTTCAAATCCATGTGGGGGTTTTCCCTCCCTACCATCTGGGTAATGGTATAAAGGATGGTCCGCAATGGTAAATCCTGAACATCTCTAATGGCCACCTTGCCACTATGTTTTTTCCGTACCTAGCATGAAATGGTGAGAAACATAGTAATCCATGGGTTCTCATCCACCCCTACTTCCTGAAAGTGATACCCAAGAGCCTCGGCAAGATAAACCCATCAGAAAGTAAATATCCTCTATATCCAATGTGAGTGTATGCACACCCACGCGAAAGGCTTGTTTTTTCACATCCCACATGTGAACCAGATACTCTAGCAATCTCAATTGGGCTCTCATGCCCTGAATTTTGAAGAACTTGAGTAATCCACATTACTTAAGTGCCATAATTGTGCCCGGGTCATTCCTTGCAAAACAGTTTTCTTCCTCATTCTCCCATTCTCTCCACTCGAGCATTTTAACCAAGGGAAACGTTCCAAGTAACATCAAAAAAGGATTAGAATCGTAAAAAAATCATTTCTTGGAAGTTTTCCTAGCTCATTCTATCTTTTCAAAAGTTGGGTTGTGGTCGTCACAGGGATTTTCTTTCATGCAGAGCAACATCGTTGCACCCTATCTTTGAGCCCCCTGCGGCGATTCCAAATTGTCGCAGTTCACGATACTGTGGGCCTGCGACGATCTGAAAGCGCAGGTACCCCCAAAAAATCAACCCAAACTCAACAATAAACCAATAAAAAAAATTAAACCATGAAAATATAAAGAGGCAGAAGATTACCTTTTTGACAGAGACGATTTGTGATATGATCCACCAGACGCTCCGGAATCGATAGTTGAAATTTGAGAGAAAAAGAGGGCTTTGGGCACTATTTGGGTAAAATTGCAAATGAAATGGTAAAAGGGTTGTTTTGGCCTATTTTATTGTTTTTTACCATATTTTATTGCAAAATTAAATTATTTTTTATATTTTACCCATGCCCTAAAGTCTAACAACTTTGCGAAGTGTTTTCTTTTACAGATTAAAAGTTCTAAGGATGAGATGTTTGACATGGCTCCACCATTTTTTATTGTTTTTGTGTGTTTTTCTTATGAACAAATGATTTTAGGGTTTTTTAGGAAAAACTCGGAGCACAATCTTAATTCTTTCTCATGCTCATGAAACCATGAGAATGCAATCAAGTAACCTTTTGTCTTTTTTTGAACTCGCAATGGTAATATGAAAAACAAACCCTATGGAGTATCATTTAAGCTCTTTTCAAGCTCCCTAAACACGAAATTATAGTCGAGTGACCTTGTTCTTTTCACACTCATAAAAGTATTTGAAGAAAACGTATGATGAGCGATATTTTATCTCTTTTTCGATCTCATCAGACTAACTTATGAAAAAATACATTATAGAGTTCTCTTTAAGTGTTTTTCAGACTCTTTAAATATGAAAAACCCTTGAGTTTTATTTATTTGGACTCGTTAAACAAGCAACGAAAGACCCATATGGGATCGAACCACTCCTTATTAGGGTTCGTTAAAAACACTCTGAGGGAATCGTCCGAAGGATGAGCTTACATCACAAGCATATGGTATCCTCCTCAAGATTGCGTAAAAATAAAGAGGTACTCGCCAGAAATGGTCGGGGGAAATTGGGAAGAAATGTGTCGTTGTCTTTGTGTTAGTGGCAGTAAAGTCGCTCTTGAACATGACACCCCCCTTCATCAATGTATCTAAGTTGGGAAATCCATTTGTCTCTCTTTTGACCATCCACAAGTTCATATGTTGGTTCCTCCTTTGAGTCAATGATTCCAAGACAATTTTCATGTCGTTCATATGTTCAAGAGAAGTCCAACCTAAACTATCCTTCTATTGAGTCGGCCATCTACAATTATAAATCTTTTACCATGTCAACCTTCCTTGAGTCAATTTCAAATCACTTCATACTTTGATCTACTTCAAATATGTTACATATTTTGTGTCATTGATGGAGGATACATAAAGGCCCTCCTATGACAAGTCTTTTCATGTGGACTTCAAGTCATTATCCAGGAACAAGACTTATAAATCACATTGGTACCTTGGAGCATGCATGCCTCAATGGCAGGTTTCCTCGCTTTCAACAGTGGGTTCACATCATTGGCCCTTGATTGGAAGATTCCATCAAGTTTTCAACTTCAACTCATTCATTCAAACTCATTGGATTGTACTAGAGTACCCTGGGACACATTGACATCAATGGTGATTTCCCTCGCACTTGTTAACGGTTTTCATTAATGACCCGTAATCAAGTGGTTTCTACCATGTTCGACTTCGACACCTGTAATCACATGGCTAGATTCGTATTAGAGATGATGGAATTGAAGACCCTGTATATCGTCATATCAGTCCAAGTTGCGATGGAGTATTCATAAGTTT
Source organism: Picea engelmannii (assembly GCA_009831015.1). NCBI lineage: Eukaryota > Viridiplantae > Streptophyta > Pinopsida > Pinales > Pinaceae > Picea > Picea engelmannii. The sequence continues at coordinate 103,752 of ML807252.1, forward strand.
GTACTAACACATAGATCCACTATGTATGTCTCGTGGCTATGTCCAAATTTGAATTCTTTTAGAGCATAGATCCACAGTGTATTCCTCATGGCTATGTTGAATCATGATGACTTGGATCCACAGTGTATGTTTAGTGGCCATGACTCACTTGACGCTTATGATTAGATTCACTTATAGTCTGAGTATGGGAATGCCTACCTCATAATATGGTATATTATTATGCAGATGCTTGATTGTTTGCAGGTTCCCGATCGATGCACTCCTTGTTTTCAACACACATTCTACAAAGTATTTCAACTGTCACAAGTTCCAACTTCATACTTTGGGGGGAATTCTGTTACACATTATTTTGGTCACCCCGGTGATCAACTGACAACATGTGCTTAACTCACTTCCATGTTCCCCAAAAATATTAAAAGAGACTTTCTCCATGAGAAAAGTGGTTTTCTTTTCCTCCCTCAAAAACTATGACAAGGAAGATCGTCGCACCATGCTCTATGCTTGGGGTGTGATGATGCTTGATCATCACACTCTACACCAAATATGGACTACGGTATCGTCGTAGGCTTTCTGTGCATAGGATGTGACAATGCTTAAGCAAGGGAAAATTCAAAAGTCACAAATGTTCTAGAAGGGAATCTTCCAGAAGATGAAGTGGCCTCCGATCGGTTTGGATCTTACTCTCTTCTCTGATTTAGTGGGATTGTCCTAATATCCTCATCCATCCCTCTTTCACCCTATATAAAGAGGGATCTCTTATGGAAAATAATAAGGTTGAAAAGGCTAAGGTTTGCATATGCATGAAGAGTTCTACTATAGATTATATTTAAGATAGCTTTGCTTTAGCTCTCTAAGTCAGATTGTGTATCTTCTTCGCCAAAGGCATTGGAGCAAAGGTGTGTGTGTTGGAGAAAAGATCCATTGAAATGGATCTTGCAAAATCAAGGCATGGGTTGTATTCTCCACTTTCCATTTTAATATAATGCAGCAATACATTTCTTCCCTATAAAGGTGTCTTGGATTTTATTGTATAACTCCTTGATCTTATACATAGAATTCATTGGAATATATATATCTTTATTCTCTCTATTTGTTGGTTTGTTCTTCTTGAACAAGTTCACCATCCCGCAAATCCAAATATGGATCAAGAAGGATGACACTAGCAAGGATCAAGCGTCATTTAAAATGTATGTCTCTCATTCCTCTCTGAACTAGTTTATATGACAATGAAGTGTAAGGTGAAGTTTGTATTTTGTCTTGTTTTGTTCTAGCTTCTTATGGAAGTTAGGGATATTAAATTGTGTCTGCACTTATCGATTTGTCTGCTAACACTAGGGAATCCATCCTTCCCATATTTTTCATGATCATTTTATTCCCCTTGTCCCTGAAAGCCTTCCTCCCAATATTCGTCCCTATCGTCATCCCTTTTCCCAAAAAAATGAAATTGAAAAAATTGTTGAAGAATTGCTCAATGCAGGTGTTATCCGCCCTAGTACAAGCCCGTACTTTTCTCATGTGGTCATGGTCCTTAAGAAAGAAGGTTCTTGGTGCAAGTGTCCTGAATTTCGTGCCCTCAACAAACTCACCATTAAAGACAAATTTCTCATTCCTGTCATTGATGACCTCTTGGATGAATTGAGTGGCACTCAGATCTTTACTAAGCTTGATCTTCGTTCTGGCTACCACTAGATATGTATGAATGAGGAAGACATTCCTAAGACTTCATTTAGAACTCATGAGGGCCACTATGAGTTTTTGGTCATGCCCTTTGTCTTGTGTAATTCTCCCTCCACTTTCCAAAGCCTCATGAATCATGTCTTATGTCCTTTTCTCCGTCATTTTGTCTTATTTTTATTTGATGATATCCTCATCTAAATTAAAACTTGGAAAGCCCATCTTACTCATGTGGATCGAGTTCTCCATCTACTCTCTCAACACCAAATTTTCCTCAAACAATCTAAATTTTCTTTTGGCACCTCGAAAGTCGAGTACTTGGGTCATCTTGTTGGCAAGGCCGGTGTCAGGGTGAATACTAAAAATATTGAAGCTATGCAAGATTGGCCTCACCCAAAGACTCTCAAAATCTTGTGTGGGTTTCTGGGTTTAACGGGTTATTATCGCAAGTTTTTTAAGAATTATGGAAATCTTGCGGCACCTCTCACTGCTCTTCTTAAAAACAATTCTTTCACTTAGACTCCAGTAGCTACTCAGGATTTTCAAACCTTGAAGATGGTCATGTGCACCACTCCAGTCCTGGCCCTTCCTGATTTCACAAAGACCTTTGTCCTGGAATGTGATGCTTCTGAGAAAGGAATTGGAGTAGTCCTTATGCAAGAGGGTTGGCCTTTACCAACAAACAACTGTGAGAGAGAAATTTGGGGAAATCAATCTATGAAATGGAAGTGTTGGCTATTTTGCATGTCGTGGATATTTGGCACCCTTATCTATTAGGGAAACACATCCAAATTAAGACAGATCATCAAAGCCTCAAGTATTTTCTAGAACAATGCCTTTCCTCCCCAGAGCAACAAAAATGGGTGACTAATCTCTTTGGATATGATTATGAGATCATTTACAAGAAAGGCAAAGACAATGTGGTTGTTGATGCACTTTCCAGAAAATATGAAGATGTGGGGTCCCTTTTTTCTCTCTCCTTCATTGTACCAGATTGGCTCCATGTTATTTTCCAGGAATGGCTACACGATCCCAAAAAATTTCATCTGATACAACAATTGCAGGCCAATTCTTGAGTTTCCCGAGGGTAATCTTGGCTCAATGATGAGCTTCGATACAACGGTCGTTTGTATTTAAGTAAACAATCAAAACTTAAATCCATGGTACTTTCTGAGCTTCATGATACACCCATTGTTGGGCACTCTGGGTTTACCAAAACCTATGACTGAGTCAAACGTTCTTTTTTCTGGGATGGTATGAAACCTGATGTTCACAATTTTGTGGCAGAATGTGATGTTTGTCAACGCAACAAGGGTGAAACAATCAAAGATCCTGGCACACTACAACCGCTTCTAATTCCACCTACTATTTGGAGGGATATCTCTATGGATTTTATTGTAGGCTTACTTACCTAAATCAGGAAATAAATCAGTCATCATGGTGGTAGTTGATCGTATTTGCAAGTATGCTCATTTATGTGCTCTTCAACACCTATTTATAGCCTCCATTGTGGCTCAACTCTTCATGGATCGTATCTTCAATATTCTTGGCATGCCTCATTCTATTGTTTCTGATTGCGACCCAACTTTCACCAGCAATTTTTGGAAAGAATTGTTCAAGCTTCAAGGCACCCAATTGCATCTCAGCACAGCTTATCATCCCCAGACTGATGGTCAAACTGAAGTTGTCAACAAGTATTTGGAAGTATATTTGAGGTTTTTTGCATCGGAAAGGAATAATCAATGGGCTCAATGGTTACCACTAGTTGAATGGTGGTACAACACTTCCTACCATACAACTACCTGCATGACTCCTTTTGAAGCGTTATATGGACAAAAGCCACCTTTAGTTCTCTCATATTTTCCAGGTGTCTTGAAGGTCCAAGCGATTGACCAGATGCTTACAGTTTGAGAGGCTATTCTTCGTACCCTCAAAGCGAATTTGGTCATGGCCCAGAATCGCATGAAGCAAAAAGCAGATCAAGGTCACTCTGAACATCAATTTGCAGAAGGGGATCAGGTGTTTCTTTGACTACAACCTTATAAGAAAAATTCCCTCAAGGCTGACCATTGTCAGAAACTGGCGCCCAAATTTATGGTCCTTATATCGTTCTCAAGCATGTGGGACAAGTGTCCTATCAGTAGGCTTTGCCCAGTCATTCTAAGCTCCATCTTTTTTTTCATGTTTCCTGCTTAAATAAGGTGATTGGAACTAAGTGCCAAACTCAAACCAACCTTCTTGAGTTGGACAAAGAAGACTCCATTTGGATACAGCCACAAGTAGTTTTGTACTAGTGTGAGCGTCGTCTGCATCAGTGCACCATCAAGGAAGGGTTAGTCGAGTGGAAAGATACAACTCCAGCAAATGCCACTTGGGAACGATCTACCATTCTGCAGCAATTTCCTCGTCTCAAGCCTTGAGGACAAGGTTGTTTTTAAGGGGGAGGACAAGTTAGGGACCTAACCCCTCACGTAGATAGAATAATATATTTCCATGTAATAAAGGTCAATATTAATAAGGCCTAGCAATAAGGAATAATAAGTCAAATGTAAGAAGACCTAATAGAAGCGTCCGCTTGTAAAAGGATCTTCCTCTAGATTGTTCTTTTGGATAGACATATTTAGTATAAATAGGAGTAGAGGGTATGAGAACTTTTGTCTTGGATATTATTGTAATAGAGCTCTTCTCTGTTGGAGGTTGCCCCCTCGAAGAGGCAAGTGACCATTTCTCTTAGTAATCAAAGTGTTATTTATGGTGTTATTTTGGTATTATTGTGGTGTTGTTCTGGTTATATCATTATTTATCTATCATTTCTAGCTAATTATTTATGTTCTGCATACCATTTTATATCTGGAATATTACACAAACCAACCTTTAGAAGAACCCTAAACCCCATGTGAGCTCCTATATTCCATTATCTTTGCTTGCACCTCAATTGGATGTGATTTATAATAAATAATACTTTATAATAAAATAATAAAAAAATATAAATTAAATTTATAATTAGATGAGAAAACGGTAATATATTGTTGGCTTATGGAAAATAAGCTAATACAATAACGGTAAATTTGACCATTCATTGTATTCATACTTGTTACATGTTATTATTTTGATTCTTTCATTAGATACAATGATAAAAATTGAAGTCATTGTCGTTCGTGAAGAGCATTCTAGCTCATTATAGAAGGGTATAAAATTATTTTACATGCAAATGAAAGTTAAAATAAAAAATTACTTGTCAAATTTGAAAGGAAAATAATTTTGTATTTTTTCAATTGAAGGGTAAGGAAAAATTTCATAATATATTCTACTTGTCATTTTTTTATGGATTTTTTCCTTTATTAGTCATTTTCCCCTATACTGTGACAATTAAAAAAAAAGAATGTTAACATTTCTTCATTGTTGCATGTCGGTTCAAAAAAAGAATTGATGTCATTTTTATACAATACAATCATATTATCATGGATCTCATGCCTGCACATATCACCTATTTATTGAAGCTACAACCTAATAGTAGGTATTGGGAATCAAATACTGAGTTGTAGTGAATTCTCTTGCTCCTTAGAGGGAATGAATAATTTCAGTTCAAATCAAACTCCATCCTCTTGTTGCTTGGATTTATGAACTGTACCTACCAATCTTCTACTGTTCTACCTATGTGTGTCTACTCTACTTGCTTATATTTATGAATGGTAGTAACCCATATATAGGAGCACCGCCCATGTGTCTTATTTCTTCGCGCTCGAAGAAACTACACAGTAAGAGTTTACTCGAGTTGTAATTTAATTTAATTGATTTCATACACATGCATAAGAATTTAATCAGAAATATTTGACTCAAGTTGTAATTTAATTTTAGATTGCATGCACAAGAATAAGAATTTAATTGATTTCATACAAGTAGCACAAGCATAAGAATTTCATGTCAAAATTGTTATCTTTTGGTTATCTAAAGATGGAATGCAACTTTTTCGTTGCAAAAATTGAATGTTAGGTGTAGGTTGTTTATTTTTATGAGATAAAACATAGTAAGTTTCAAGGTTTTTGGATGTCGTTGAAAGCTTGCTAAAGCTTTGAAATACAAAGCTAAAAGAAGCATTCATTTTACAAATTGGAGACCAAGATGGCTTAAATATTTTTAATGTACTCGTGTTTAAGTTTATGAGGTGTGCAATTCTCACATAACTTTGTTTAAGTTTGAGTTCAATAATTATAAAGGAAATGATGCAATGGAGTATTTCACAATTGTGGAATAAAATTTTGTAATCATGCAATGAGTTTTCATTTAATTGTTTTTTATCTGTTTCCAATATGATGATTGTATGAGCACAGTCATTTTCCATTAACAAATATATATGATCATGTTTATGTTTATATTGAAGTATTATTCTACATCTTCATTGTAACCAATGCATGAGAACATTCACTTTCCATTTCACTTAACAAATATATAATCGTGTTTATATTTATATTGAAGTGTGGAAATGCAATCATGATCCTCTTGAATCTTGATATAATGTTCAAACTCTTCATCATAACTTATCACTACGCATTTATTACTATTATGTAAAATTGTATACTCTAAGTAGCT
>ML807252.1:110065-120455 GCA_009831015.1 Picea engelmannii
GCCTAGCAATAAGGAATAATAAGTCAAATGTAAGAAGACCTAATAGAAGCGTCCGCTTGTAAAAGGATCTTCCTCTAGATTGTTCTTTTGGATAGACATATTTAGTATAAATAGGAGTAGAGGGTATGAGAACTTTTGTCTTGGATATTATTGTAATAGAGCTCTTCTCTGTTGGAGGTTGCCCCCTCGAAGAGGCAAGTGACCATTTCTCTTAGTAATCAAAGTGTTATTTATGGTGTTATTTTGGTATTATTGTGGTGTTGTTCTGGTTATATCATTATTTATCTATCATTTCTAGCTAATTATTTATGTTCTGCATACCATTTTATATCTGGAATATTACACAAACCAACCTTTAGAAGAACCCTAAACCCCATGTGAGCTCCTATATTCCATTATCTTTGCTTGCACCTCAATTGGATGTGATTTATAATAAATAATACTTTATAATAAAATAATAAAAAAATATAAATTAAATTTATAATTAGATGAGAAAACGGTAATATATTGTTGGCTTATGGAAAATAAGCTAATACAATAACGGTAAATTTGACCATTCATTGTATTCATACTTGTTACATGTTATTATTTTGATTCTTTCATTAGATACAATGATAAAAATTGAAGTCATTGTCGTTCGTGAAGAGCATTCTAGCTCATTATAGAAGGGTATAAAATTATTTTACATGCAAATGAAAGTTAAAATAAAAAATTACTTGTCAAATTTGAAAGGAAAATAATTTTGTATTTTTTCAATTGAAGGGTAAGGAAAAATTTCATAATATATTCTACTTGTCATTTTTTTATGGATTTTTTCCTTTATTAGTCATTTTCCCCTATACTGTGACAATTAAAAAAAAAGAATGTTAACATTTCTTCATTGTTGCATGTCGGTTCAAAAAAAGAATTGATGTCATTTTTATACAATACAATCATATTATCATGGATCTCATGCCTGCACATATCACCTATTTATTGAAGCTACAACCTAATAGTAGGTATTGGGAATCAAATACTGAGTTGTAGTGAATTCTCTTGCTCCTTAGAGGGAATGAATAATTTCAGTTCAAATCAAACTCCATCCTCTTGTTGCTTGGATTTATGAACTGTACCTACCAATCTTCTACTGTTCTACCTATGTGTGTCTACTCTACTTGCTTATATTTATGAATGGTAGTAACCCATATATAGGAGCACCGCCCATGTGTCTTATTTCTTCGCGCTCGAAGAAACTACACAGTAAGAGTTTACTCGAGTTGTAATTTAATTTAATTGATTTCATACACATGCATAAGAATTTAATCAGAAATATTTGACTCAAGTTGTAATTTAATTTTAGATTGCATGCACAAGAATAAGAATTTAATTGATTTCATACAAGTAGCACAAGCATAAGAATTTCATGTCAAAATTGTTATCTTTTGGTTATCTAAAGATGGAATGCAACTTTTTCGTTGCAAAAATTGAATGTTAGGTGTAGGTTGTTTATTTTTATGAGATAAAACATAGTAAGTTTCAAGGTTTTTGGATGTCGTTGAAAGCTTGCTAAAGCTTTGAAATACAAAGCTAAAAGAAGCATTCATTTTACAAATTGGAGACCAAGATGGCTTAAATATTTTTAATGTACTCGTGTTTAAGTTTATGAGGTGTGCAATTCTCACATAACTTTGTTTAAGTTTGAGTTCAATAATTATAAAGGAAATGATGCAATGGAGTATTTCACAATTGTGGAATAAAATTTTGTAATCATGCAATGAGTTTTCATTTAATTGTTTTTTATCTGTTTCCAATATGATGATTGTATGAGCACAGTCATTTTCCATTAACAAATATATATGATCATGTTTATGTTTATATTGAAGTATTATTCTACATCTTCATTGTAACCAATGCATGAGAACATTCACTTTCCATTTCACTTAACAAATATATAATCGTGTTTATATTTATATTGAAGTGTGGAAATGCAATCATGATCCTCTTGAATCTTGATATAATGTTCAAACTCTTCATCATAACTTATCACTACGCATTTATTACTATTATGTAAAATTGTATACTCTAAGTAGCTAAGAGTAGTAACTACTTGCCTTAATAATAACATGGGCATGCAGACTATGGTTATTAGATTTGTTTATGTTACTATCAAGACATGCAATTATGAGTTATTTGGAGAATAAATTCATATCCCTTAATAGTGACTACTAGCATGGACATTCATGCAATTATTAGCTTTTTATGTTATTATTAACATGGTCATGTAAAAAAAAATATTTATGTACAATATATTATATTTTTTTCTATTAAATAAAACCTACAAAAAATTAAAAAAAAAAAAAAAAAAACTAAACATTACATTTAGAAAAAGTATTTAAATTTATAAATTCATAATCAAAAAATTAATTTAATTTTTTAATAAAAAATATACAAAATTACACTACTCTCCCTCTTATAACTAAAATCAATTAATAATAAGGGGGGAATTTAATTACTACGAATAGACAAAAAAAAAAACGGGCATTACGTTTTTTTTTCCAGGGAAAAAAATTGCTCAATTATATTAGGGATATAATTTTTTTACATCTTTCATTTCAAAATCGGGATTCTACAATAGATCATCAAAATATGTTGGCTATCACAGCGTAGTTCATTACAATACCAAGAGGAAATGCTAGAGGTATACTCTCGCAGTCTCAATACTAAGCCCAAAGCTTCTATGACATAAACTAGTAAACACAATTGATATAAAAACAAAGTTGAGCCCTTATACAGCAAAAGTTCAATAACACATATCTTCTAGATAACATTAGCATATATATTAATGAGTTTTGATATGTCTCCTCGGGCCTTCATCTCTATTTTTTGATCGGTAATAAGATATCATTCCTTCAGGTTCACCTAGTGCCTGCTTTGAGAGTATATCCACATCAGTGTTAAAGTCTCTACAGATACGTTGGAAACTAATGGTATGAAAATTCTGGATAAGTAATTTGATTCTTTTCTTCCATCCTTCTATAGAGTTAACCAGTAGTCTCCCTTTGTCTATGAGCCATTCAATAACAACTTTTGAATCTCCCATAATATGGATACATAGGATCGCCAAATGTTCTGCTAGCATAAGTGTGATCGATGCTCCCAATAGCTCTGCCCTCGTATTTGTTCCTTTGCCTCAATTATAAGTCCATCTAAAAATTGTAGCCTCCTCGATATTTATGATGCCTCATGCTCCACTCTCGTTGCCATGCTTTGTTGTTGCTCCATCAAACCATCCAAGCGCTGAGTTATGAAGATGATATATCATTATAGTTATCGGAATTTGGGGCTTAGTAATACTACTAATAGTAGAATGTAGTGTCAGAGTCTTGTACATCACCGCTTGTATAGAAGGATTTGAATCTTCAAATATCACCTTATTACACTCATGCCAGGTAAACCATATTACATGTGCTGCAATCGCAGTGGGAACAGTCTTTTCCATATACCAATTTTTCAAACACTCCGAAAGATTATTACCAACCCACTCTCTATCAAATTTTAGAATTTGTTTTAGGATTTTCCAAACTGATATGGAGAAAGGACATAGCTTGAATAAGTGAAAGGTCAATTAAGAGTCTTTCTTGCAGAGGGGGCATCGCCCCAGTCCCTCCCATCCTTTTTTCTGCAACATGTTCTAGGTTAGAATTTTATCTTATATCGCTAGCCAAATAAACAACTTAACTTTTAATTGTATCTTCCAATTCCAAATAGAAACACTCCAGCTCTCCACTTTTGATAGGCTTTTGGAGGAAATAATACTTGAATAAAAGTTTTTTGCAGAAGGAATGCCTGACTTGTCTCCGCCTATCCATAGTAACTGATCGTTTCTATCCTGGATAAGATCTCCCGAGTCGATAAGAGGTCATCTGTACATTTCCCACTCTAAAGCCAAATCACCCTCCAGTCCCAGTTCATCACTGGTCAACCAATAAGAAGAACTAGTTTGATCATTAAAAGGATTCCTCGCCTGTTCCAAAGTTTGAATATTCATATCTCTTAATGCATCCTGGAGATGAATTGAAAGAAAAGAGTTGTCCCACATCCCCAGAATCCAATTCTTTCCCAAAGCAATAAGATGTCCTGATCCCGGATTCCATCTTAATCCATGCAATATTAGGTATACCACCTTTAACAATCCACCCCATATTTTGGAGACACTGCTTTGCTGGAATGACCTTGATCTAAGCCAGGTAATCACATTCTTATTACAGAGATACTTATCAATGATGACCTTATGCCAAACTCCTTCACCCAAAAGAACTCTCTAGAGAGTAATCATTGCCAATGATTTACTGAAATCAAAAATATTAAGGATTCCCCAACCCCCCAATGAATTTGGGACTGATATCTTCTCCCAATTGCACAGGTGCATATGATGTGAGACACTATCTCTCTTCCATAGGAAATTATACATCAAGTTCCTCATTATGTTCAATACCGAAATGGGAACAAAATCCATAGACAACCAATAAATAGACTGGTTGGTTAACACTTCTTTCAACAAAGTTAAACGACCACCTAAGGACAACCACCTATAGCACCAGTTGTTGATTCTTTTTTCAAATTGTTTTAGAAGCCAGTTCTAGTCTTCGGATCATTGAGCTCTAGCTTTGAGATAAAAACCCAAGTATTTAAAACCCAACTCTAGCGATAAGAAATTAAAAGGGTAAATAGCTTTGTAAGCAAGAAGATCCTATTCAATTAGTCCAGCATAGTGAAAAGTAGATTTTTCTATATTAATATGTAAACCTGAAGTTAAACAGAAAAAATTAAGAACCTTGTCAATCTCCCAGCACTCCTACATAGTAGCCTTTGTCAAAATAGCCACATCGTCAACAAAAGGGATATGTAAGATTTTTATAGATCTAGAAACAGTTATACCTGTCAATTTCCCCGCACTTTGACTTTCTTTCAATAGAAGGCTCAATCCTTCCATAACTAAAATGAGGAGCAAATGTGATAAGGGGAAGCCTTGACGCAGTCCCCTACAACTCTTGAAGAAATCAGTAGCTTCTCCATTTATCAATATTTAGTATGAGGTGGAGACGACACAGCTCATAATCCAGTTGGTCATATTAATTCCCATACCAATTTGAAGGAGGAGTAATCTCAACAAGTCCCAGTTGACACAGTCATATGCTTTCTGTAGATCTAGCTTTAAGACCAATGACTTAATGTTCTTCTTTTTTATACTATGGATACACTCATGTACCATACCTATGGCATCTTGTATCTATATTCCCTGTAGGAAACCCAACTGCTCCTTCAATAGAGATCTAGATAGAAAAGTTTTAATACGATCTACAATAATCTTTGAGATAATTTTATAGCTCAGATTACAGAGTGAGATTGGTCGAAATATCCAAAGAGATGTGGATTGTTTACTTTAGGAATCATGGTGATAAAAGTGGAGTTTAAATCTCCTATAATAAATCCTTTTTTTCTAGACTCCTCCACCATTTCAAGCAGATCCTCCCCAACAATGTCAAAGAACTCCTTGAAGAACTCGACTGTCCATCCATTCGGGCCTGGACTTTTATCAACTTTAAACTTTGATAAAACTTTATGCAGTTCCTTCATGTCAACCGGTTTGTATAAAGCCTCTACTTCCAAATCATTCATCATCTCTTTAAACAATGCAACAACCTTGAATTGATCTTTAATCGGTGGTCCCAATGGATCTTTATAAAATTCTTTAAAGTGGTTAAAGGCAGCTTTTTTTAAATTTTCCTATCCATTGTGAGTCTGGCCCTCCTCATCTTTTAACTCCCATAGAAATTTACTATTCCTCCTGTAACTCGTGAAATTATGGAAAAAAAATTTGTTTTGGTCTCCGCTAAGTAACCAAATGGCACGACTGTGTTGATGCCATTGTTCCTATGTTTCATGTAGGATTTTATTTATTTCTTGTTCCAGTATATTTTAAGGACTGCTCACTAAAATTATTACTTATGACATCAGTCATGTTTTTAATTCTGGAGGATATCTCCTTTTACAATTCACAGAGCCTGTAATTTTTATGAAACCTTTGTTCCTTTTGTGAGGTTCTTGTTAGAACTTTTAAATCCTTTAGTTTCTAGACTAGTCTCCTTTGTTGACCAGCCTCCTGTAGATACTTGGGATTGCTCTAAAGCTTCTGCACTAGATTAATGAAATCATGGTCTGTAGTCCACAGAGGATTAAATTTGAAAGGGAAGGCTTTATAAATCGGAGGTGAATCGAGCTGAAGTATAATTGGAGCATGATCGGAAATGAATGGAAACTCTACCCATGCTCTGTAAACTTCCATTGATGCCAAGAGATATTCATAAATGAACGAGCGATCAAGTCTCTTTTCTATAGAATATGTTCGAGCTCGACCATTGCACCAGGTGGGCACCACATTTCTAGGGGCGATGTCAATAAACTTGTTTCTGTGAAAATAATTATTGAAGAAACTGGCTAACATCCCCAAGGTAATCGTACCTCCCCAAATTTCACCAGATGAAAGAGTCAAATTTAAATCCCCTGCTAGGACTAAATTCCTTAGGGACAATAGACCAGACAATTCCAGTCTTTCCCAAAACTGTTTTCAATCCACAAAGGGCCCGTAGATATTAAGAAGCAAGATCTACCTCTTGCTTTCCATATCAGTGTCTGTCAATAACATCCCACCACAAGTAAGATAAGGGACCAACTCAAAAAAAATTGGGTCCCACGAAACTAATAAACCACCTGATTTACCCATGGAGTTTACCACAAAGCAGTGCCACTTTCATCTAAGAATGTGAGAGAATGAGCGAGATTTCTCGGCATGAACTAAAGTCTCCTGAAGGAAAACGATATTTGGTTGAATTTTTTCAAGGACTCCCTAAACCGAGGCAAATTTCAAGATGTCCCCCATTCCCTTGATGTTTAGTGAGAGTAATAACATTAATTGGACCTAGCAAGGGCCTTCAAAGCTCTAAGGGCCCCACCATCGATAGTAGAACGTGTAACAGGCTCTAAAGCCTTCTCATCGGTAGCTTTCTTTCTAACACTACAGGGTTTTCACTAGTGAGTGCTCAATGCCTAGCCCCCTAGACAAGGAAAACTCTTTTCCAACCTCCCCTACAGTAGATCTTGAGCCACTGGCTTCTCCTTTCTAGCCGTGGGGTCAGTTTCCATTTTACCAATATAGACAGGTAATTTGACAGAGGTATCATTACCTCGTATGAACAGGTTAAGTGTGTCAAGTACCATAGAAACATTTGACTCCTCATCTTCCGGTTCTCGGTAACCAGGAAGATTATTGGTCGAATATGTCTCAAGTTGACTAAACCATGTGCTACTAGTGGCCACATCTGGGAAGGGAGGCTCTTGGGATGAGCTAAGGACAGTAATCTTATCAGTGGACAAAACATGACTGTCAGTTTGGTTCACAGGTTCCAAGACCCTATGAACACTCTAAGAGTTAGTTAAAGGGTCAGGACCTCCGAAGGAGCCTCTAGTATCCCCCGATACCCTAGACGCTTTAAAAGGTGGCAAGCCATCAACAGCAGTAACTCTCTTAAGCCAGTCTGAAGAATGCAAAAATTCTCTTTCCCAAGCTGACAAAGTATTATAAAAGGACAGACAATAAGTTTGAATCTTACCTAGAACAGTAGAAGTATTCTCCCGAAAGCTAGAATCGTCGCCAACAAAACCATAGAAGCCTATATCCATAGATTCATTAGGTTGAATGTAGTAATCTTTAATATCTTCATGTGAGTCATCACTAACCTCTGAGCCTTTGCACTCACGACGAAGATTAGTAGTGCTTCTACAATAGCTATAGCGAAAATGAATCCCTACGTAGTCAAGTTTCTGAAGAAATCTACTACCTTTCCACTATATTTCAAGTGTTGCAAGCAGTCCTTGATGCACATCCATTTCCACCAGAACCCTACCTACCTTTCTTGAAGGCGCTGAAAGATTTGCATCATCAGTCAAAATGAATTTTCCTAGGGAGTCTCCAATGGCTTTTAACGCGCCAACATTCCATAAAAACAATGGAAAACCAGGTAGCAAAACCCATATATGCCTTTGCCAGAAATATTCAGTTTCCGGGTTAAAGGCTATCCACCATCTCTTTAGCATTAAACTGCTAGTTCCATTCACCCAATTTGAGTCTAACAAGAATGTTGCATCTTCCAGGTTTTTACACAGAAAACCAAACCATCCTTTTGATAAGGTGAAAATATTTGGGACGTATCCAATAGTCGGACACCAAACCTTCTCCAACCAGACAGATAGTTTCTCGTCACACATACTGTGGTATGCAAATCTCCCTAATAACCCGCACAAAGATAACCTACAAAAGTCTTCTAGTCCAATGTCCGAGCCTAAAACCATTCTCTTAACCATTTTAGAATCTCTCCATTTTCTCCTACCTTTCTGGACATCTACACTACCAGGAGATTTTCGTCGAGGAGCCTGGCCTTCACCTCCACCAAGAATGTTTCAAACACAAGGCTTCAGAACCTAGTTATGACCACCTAGAGCGTCTTCTGATAGAGCTAGTAGATAGGTGTCAAAAGAAGGCGTATGACCAAGCTTAGAAATAAAACAATGGTCCTTTGATTTGGACAGTAAGTTGGGTGTTCCAGAAGACAATAACTTAGAACTCAAAAACAATCCCGAGTTAGATGTGTTTGTATTTACTTCACCCTCCTGCCATAAATCATCCACTGGCTCACTCATTAAAGCATGTGTCTCTGCATTTATAGTATCCAGTCTATTAAGCGCCATCTGGAAACCACTTGGGAAATGATAAGGAAGGATAGCTAAAATCGAGGGTTGATATGACCCCACATCCCAAGGAAATAGAAATATAAATGAAGGACTGACAAAAATTAAGAAAACTCCGCTTGTTAAGCACTACTACAATACTCTGTTGTAAGATTACAGACTCTACAAGTAACCTGGGAAATGGGTTCATTTTCCAAAAAGAGAAAGTTAAGAGAGGGATCTAAACTGACTAAGAAAAAACTCTAGTATTTAAAGTTCTAAACTAAACCAAAAGAGAGTTAAGAACATGAACCTCCAATGCATCAATCCTCAAGAAAGATTAGTCACATGGAAAGTGAAAAGAGGAAGGGTGAGTAATCAAATCTCCTAGACCTACCCCAGGCCATAACCAATCTACAATAGCTGCCATGGCTTCTCTGGTTAGAATCTTGCGCAAAAAAATCAAATTCCATGGCTCCCAACGTCCCTCTACTCCTTCACCTCAAAAGGGGGGAGGGTGCAACAATAGGACTTCCCGAAAGGTCACCCATCCCACTACTACTCTAGGTGATCATTTCCTGAAGTAGATATTGGTAGATAGGTATTTTATAATTAAGTTTATAAAATAACAACAATAATAAATTATTGAATTATTAAATTTATTTTTATAATAAAATTTGTGTTAAGTAGGTTTAATAGATATAGTTTAATCAAGTCTTATGCTTTTGCAATGTGGTATCATGAAATATCCTCTCATATTGAAGTAAGTGTTTAATATATAAGTTATGTATTGTCATATATATCTTATGATGATACCCATGACTATAACAATATCATTTATTATACTTGTTGTGGCAATGTACAACCTGAGTGGGCCTAATGGTTAAGAACATGTGTTTCCTCTTAAGATGTTACAAGTTCAAATCCAAAGGGGGGTAGGATATGTATACCTCTGTAGACTTTACTAGTCAAATCGTTGGGCGGAGGGGGGTCCCTTGTCCCACAAACAAGGGGGTCTCATACACCAATTTGGTGTGGCTTGGTTGTGACCTTAAAAATAGATTATTATACACAGCTTGAATGGGCCTAATGGTTAAGAACATGTGTTTCCTCTTAAGAGGTTACAAGTTCAAATCCAGAGGGGGGTAGGGTATGTATACCTCCGTAGACTTTACCAGTCAAATCGTTGGGCGGAGGGGGGTCCCTTGTCCCACAAACAAGGGTGTCTCATACACCAATTTAGTGTGGCTTGGTCGTGCCCTTAAAAATATATTATTATTATTATTATTATTATTATTATTATTATTATTATTATTATTATTATTATATAGCAATTGATTTGTGGTTGACTTCCTATTAATTTGAGGTTTGACTATAAATTTTTTGGTCTTTCCAAAGTTTTACATTAGCCCATTTTTGTGATTATAATTTTGTGATATTTTTTAAATATTAATATGGATTTGTTTATTCAGTCGTTCATCGAGCGATTTCACCTCTTATTATGGGGTCGATGGTAGTGTAATCATGTTTTCTTGATTATGGTGAGCAACTTATCTAGAACTACTCAATACCTAAACTACTTCACCAGTCAATGTTCAATGTTACAGAAAATGGAAAGGACCTAGAG